>CM063500.1:126679919-126692419 GCA_032207245.1 Pardosa pseudoannulata | reverse complement strand
CGAATGGATACCACGCAGAAGATGTTTAAATAATATAAAATAAGAAATGAATAAATGAGACGTTTAAAGGAATGATGTCATAATGACAAATAAAATATCGTTTTTCATCTATATTATGTGATAAATTGAAAATTTTAATCTCCTGCTTTTAATCGTGGAAAACTGCGTTTAAAACAATTACTTGGGATGACGTCACATTGCTAGAAATATTGCTTCTTTCACTTAGTTATGATGCGATAAATTAAAACGTGAATCATTTGCGTTTAACCGGGGAAAATAATGCTTGGAATAATGACATAAAAGGCTCGAAAAAGGTTAAAGGAATGGATTTCGAACGTTAAAAATTTGCAAAAACTTTCCCATATATATACCTAATAATTTCCCAAATTTTCACGGCGATTGGATGTAGGGTTTGTGAGTCTATCGAGTACAGACAGACACAAATTCATTTATATATATATATATATATATATATATATTATATATATATATATATATATATATATATATATAATATAATATAGATTACGCTAACAATATAAGCAATTTCGAAAATAAAAGACCTTACATTATACTTAATTCGTTCATTGTCATTGTTATCAATCGAATAAGTTTGGTGTCTAAAAGTTAGATTAAAAATGGCGCAACTGAGTTCAAAAGGATAAAAGTCTACAAAATTAAAATTTATAAAATGAAATAGTCAAACAGTCAAAAATTATATTATCTAAAAGCATATTTTGAAAACTAACGTTACACAGTGTCGACAAATACATAAAACATTTTGATTGTTTTAACATGTAACTTTTGGCAGTGTTACCATGGCAATCTTTTATCCAGCGGTTAAAGGTCCACATCTTTAGCCATTTTCTTTCTGCGTACTTTTCCTACTTGGAGATATTATTACGGTGGTTTAGAATAGTTGCCAATGTACGTCAGCATTAAGCAGCTCTTACATCTCCATATCTTTTTTTCAGGTTAAACGAGCTATCCAAGAGATGGGTGCTTTCGAGCCGATGAACATATTTTTGAGACTGGAGATCGACCGGATGTCCAAAGTGATTACCACGGTCCAGAACGACCTGACTGACCTTCAGCTGGCCATCGATGGCACCATTGTGATGAACGAGAGACTTCGAGATGCGCTTGATAACATCTATCAAGCCAGAGTACCCGCGACGTGGGAGAAGGTAAGGCTTCCTTTCAACTTTTAACGAAGATTTCGAAGTTTTTTTCTCAATTTTAACACACGAAAACTCTTTTAGGGTGTAGGCTTGTAATTTCCTTCCCTTTTTTATAAATATCCATCTCATAATTCATTAATATCTTTCAAAATTATCTTTCTTTGATAATTCTTTTCAAATTCTCTCTTTTAAATCCCAGTTTAATAACTTATATATCCCCATGGTTCGCACGACATTCCACCGAATATGTCTTCAAAGCGGTTTGGACAACTTCGATCCAAAACTTTATGGATGATATGTACATTCTGCTAATGTTTTCCCCTATGGAGTTTTGGTAGGAGATCAGGTGGATTGTTTAGGACTGCACACCAACTCTACACAAGATGATAGTTTTTCAGCTTTGCCATTTCGAAGTATTTTTTGAACAGATGTCTCTAATTGCACCACTAATAGCTTGATGACTTTCGTTATATCATCCTCTGTAGAGTACTCCATTACTTATGGGATGTCTTCGCGACTTTACGAGCTTTATGTGTATTTTCAATATATTTCTTTTTATCTATTTAACCAATAAAGGGACAGTAGGGTGGGTTTCCCTATATATTCCTCTTTTATAAAAAAATCATTAATTTTTTATGAAATAAATTCTTTTTTGAATTCTTTTTTCCCAGTTTAATAACTTATATATATATACACGCATGCATGCAGAATTGTTTACCTTTTTTCTTTTACCTTTCATAAAAATCCTTTTGTTTAATAATGTTTGTGGATATTGCTGATATGATTACTAGTACTGCACAACTACATCAAATCTTTGTTTTTTAGTTCTTTGCTTTGCTTATTTTTCATTTCCCATTATCAACTTGTACTATGTATAAATCTCTTCTCTCTGTCTCTGTCTGTCTGTCTGTCTCTCTGTGTCTCTGTGTGTCTCTCTCTCTGTATGTGTGTGTCTGTGTATATATATATATGTGTGTGTGTATATATATATATATATATGTGTGTGTGTGTATATATATATATATATGTATATGATCTATATATATATATGACACGGACGAATGGTTTTATATATATGTATATATATATGCGTGTGTGTGTATATATGACACGGACGAGTGGTTAAGGCAAGGAAGACACATTTCTTTTCATACATAAAAACTTCTTTATTGTAATTCCTTATTGTAATCAGATCGAAGTCTTGCATATCTGTTAATAGAATTCTGTTCTGTAGATAGTTTTAATTCTTTCTTATTCACGTATTATATATTTGTTTGTATTTTCTGTAGATATCTTGGGAGTCGAGCACTCTCGGCTTCTGGTTTACCGAACTTCTAGAACGAGACAACCAGTTTCGAAGATGGTGCTTCAAAGGTAGACCGACCGCGTTCTGGATTTCGGGACTTTTCAATCCAACAGGTTTCCTCACGGCTATGAGACAGGCATCCTTAACTCAATTAAACTATATAATATTATATATGGGCGTGTAGATCTCTTCAAGAGGAACACGTACATACCACATTTGGTTGACTTTAAAATAATTGAAATACCTTTTATTCCTTCCTTCTGATTTTTTAGTTTTTTCATTTTATTTTTCCGGTTTCTTCGAGACGGGGACACCCATAACGCATCCTTAACTCACCTAAACTATATAATATTATATATGGGCGTGTAGATCTCTTCAAGAGGAACACGTACATACCACATTTGTTTGACTTTAAAATAATTGAAATACCTTTTATTCCTTCCTTCTGATTTTTTAGTTTTTTCATTTTACACATCTACACATACAGTGTGTCAAAATTTGCATTTTACATTTTTAAGTAAAAATATGTTATTAAAATTACTGTATCTAATATTTTTAAGCATTTATTAGAACTTTTTTCTTTCTATGAAAGCATCATAGAACTGAAGTTTACCTTTAATCTCGTCGATATCCAAGTTAAATTTTGGAATTCCAGCGAAAGGAAATATAGGAGGCCGATCCGAAAGATTATCAGAATTAATTTTAAAAAATTGTCTTGCTCGACTGATTCCGTCTGTACTACTATCAGAGTCACTACTATCCAGGTCATCTAGTCAACTTTCGGTACAATCGTTTACAGATTATTCAGTTTCTGATTCCGAGTCGCAGATCGAATCGCAAGAAATGAGCTCCATACGCTCTAAATTATCCATTATATACAAGTAAAAATTTATTATTCGACTCTTACATCAATAAAATTATCAGGCGGTTAGTAATATATATAACCAGAAAGCTATACACTGAAAGATAACAGTTCGTCTTCTGATACAAAACATGCGAAAAAACCCTCGCTTTTGAACCAATCAGAGCAGAAAATACAATAAACTGCAAACTATCATGTACAGGAATAATTTGTTACTAAAATTGGAAAAAAATACGGCCGAAACGGTGCAAGCAAAATAGAAATCAGGTTGCCCGTACCCTGTACGGGCAAATCAGTAAAGGCCCGAGAGCTGTGCCCGTACGGCATACCGGCAAAACAGGGAAGGGGTTAAAAGGATCGCTTTATGTTATCATTACATCGGTTAATGTTATCAGTTTTCGAACCTTATTTTAACTGCAAAGGAATATTCAAAATGTATTCAGAAAGAACCCATTCTTTTATTTCACTTCGATCTTGTTTTAATTTCCGAGAATTCTCCCTCTTCCACCCAGGAAAAAGGAGAAAAACAAAGGAGTGTGCTCGAGTTTACTCGAGCATGCCCGTTAAGGGGTTAATTATATTTAAATAGTAATAGAAAATTTAATGAAACCATAAAAATTCTAAAAAATGAATTTTATTCATCATCTGATATTTTTCAACCTCCTTCAAAATCGCCTGGATTAACTTTTTCAGGAAGTCACAAGAATGCACCAGGGGTGGACGCTGGACTCGGTTTCGCAACGAAACAAAGTGACCCACTTCATGAACCCAGGGGATATTTCTGATCCTCCAGCAGAGGGCGTTTACATATACGGTTTGCACCTGGAGGGAGCCTCCTGGGATCAGAGACAGGGTTGCCTCAAAGAATCGTGCCCCAAGATCTTGTTCGAACCGTTGCCAGTGGTCCACGTGTTTGCCATCAACACCACATCGGGGAAGAGCTACGAAATGTATGAATGTCCCGTCTACAAGAAAACCAGAAGAACGGACGAGACCTATGTCACGTCTATTGACCTGCGCAGCAACATCAAATCCGCCCACTGGATCTTGAGGGGTGTGGCCCTGCTGTGCGATATCAAGTAGCTCGCCAGATGTCAAATTTCTCGATGTGCTGTGCGTGCAGCAATCCTAAACGCCACTAGACCTTGTGGTCAAAAGTCAGCTGTGTCTCTAACATCGTACAGGTACCGTTGAGCATCCGGTGGACGTTCCCAATGGCTTTCGGACGTCAACCGGACATTGGGATTTCGAGTGGATGCTCAATGGAACCCGTGTGATGTTAGGGAAATTAGAAGATTAGAAGCTTGCATTAGATTTGGCATAAGTATACCTGACTGTTTTCCTTTTGTTGCTTTAAACCAAGAGCGTGGTCAGGTAGTAATTATTAATAGCAACTGTTATGGGGTAAAAGATGAAATCGCTTGTGAAGACACGCAAGGATTGATAAATATGAGATATATATATATATACAAGCCGTGAGCGGCAAATAACAACCGCATTCTAGTTGAAAATTAGACTCCAGTTTAGAAATTAGTGCTTGCAGTTATTAGAAATTTTGCTCAGTAATCAAGTAGCTGAAGTCCTGCTATATCACTAAAACTAATCAGTATTTTTTTATAAATGTTTGTAAATTAAGAATACATTCTCAGGTTAATTAAAGTGCTATCTCAGGTTACTTAAAACTGCAATCTCAGGAACCACCAATAGTTTACTAAAAAAAAAGTCAATTAGTGAAAAGTAGATAATTAAGTCACACAGAGAATTTGTAATAATTATTTACATGTCACCTGAAGAGCGTACGCCAATAAAAACGTGATTTTGTATTAAAATTAATCTTTTTAGTGATAGAGATTCTACTTGCAAATACAGTATTCTGGTATTTGTTAGTACCATAGATATAAATTAAGTAAAGAAGTCACTTAGTAGAACAGGACAATTAATAATTTTTATGTTGCATTTAAGAATCATTTTGAAGGGAGCATATTTTAATACTGTGTCATGAAACAGAAGAGTTAAAAAAATGTACTAAAATAATAGGTAGATTACAGCTACTGGCTAATTCATTAGTTATAAATTAAAGAAATTGGGTACTGAGTATGAAATCGACAGTAGTACTTGTTTGAGATTCTGGCTAAAGTACAGCATCCAGCTATTTACTAGTACAATAGCTGTAAGTTGAATAAAATATCTATTTTGTTCAGCTTATCTATTTTGTCGTTGCTCAGTAGAAACTAAACAATGAATTGTTTTTATGTTGCAATGTATTTGTTAGCACAATTGTACTAAGCAATGTAGATCTCAGTAGAATCTGAACAATGAATAGTTTTTATGTTGTAAGTTACAACAATAATTATAAACTAAGCAAAATATACGCTTAGTAGAACTGTACAATGAAAATACCTTAAGCTGCATTTGAAAATTCCTACTTGATGGTGCGTCATTTCATATTGCATTTAAATAGTATATTTTTATTAATTCGAGATTTTACTTAATTTTCTTAGAAATGATGTAGAATAAAAGCCATTGCCTTGTTCGATAATTATAAACTAATGAATTGAGATATTGACAATATCTTTTTGTAAGGGTTCAAGATTCTGCTTAAAATTACAGCATTCAGGTATTTGTTAACACTTCGCGTGCGGGCAACGTATTTTTACGTTTTTTACAGTCTGTCACTGGAGCCGCGAGTCACGTAAAAATACGCATTTAGTAGATTTGTGGTGGATAGCAGCTAACCACCACAAATCTACTAAATACGTATAATTATATGTATGTGTGACATTATATCTGTGTTATTTGCGTTGCTAGGCAACGCTTTGCATTTTTTCTTTCCACAAGTTAGGATTGTCGAGTGACTCGGTCTTTTGTTGCGTTATTTCGTCTTCGATCGAATTCCTAGCTCCAGAACGTACAAGTCGTGTTTTGTGAATTTGAAGCTTGGTTTTTTATGGGTGAATACAAAATTGATAAAATGAGTAGTCGTGACAAAGAGAGTGACGAAGAAATAGGCGCTGACAGATGATCGGAGTTCAATTTTAAAAATCGTTTATTTTTGCGATTTCGTAAAAATATTTTTTTTTTTTTTTATAAATAGTTATACAATATATATTAAAGTGTAAAATAAAAAAAAAAAGTTTCGTTCCTAAAAACAAAGTAGTTTTCGATTGACTGCGATTTTTCTGAATAACTAAACTTTCGCGGGATTCACGAAAAAATGCCCTCTGCATGCTTAAGTTGGCGGTGAAGTATAACCGCATGCCAAGTGTTAATACAATAGTTTTAAAGTAAGGTATACGGCTGGGTTTCAATGACGATTTTTGCTGAAAATTAAAAGAATTTATTTTATTTATTTATTTGAAAGACCATAGTGTTTGCTTCCTATACAGTTTTTCTTTTGCCTTTGCGGTATATGAAAATTTTTTTGTTTTTGATATCCTGAATTTAAATTATTACAGTTTTTTTTTTTAATTTTTTTTGTTATTTCATTTTTTTTTTTTTTCTATTTTAGTTTTTTTTTTTTTTTTTCTTTTGTTTTTTTTGTACATTAGATTAGTTTGATATTTTTTGTCTTTTTTTTTTTGTTTTATGACATTTAAGGTTACAGCTTTTGTTATTTGTTTTAACTATTAAAAAATAATAAATATAGATGTAATTTTTGCTACATTTTCGAAGTCTGAAGTTTTTGCAGCTGAAATGTTTTTTTTTAACAAATTTTTTAGTATTTTAAAAAAAATTCTGATACATATTTTGTTTATAAAATTCTTACTTATATTTATAAAAAATTAAAAAAATATTGATTTTATAAAAAATTATTAAAAAATATTAAATTTTAAATTCTTAAAATTTATTCTTAAATTTTAAATTATATTTTAAGTAATAAAAAAATATATATTTATTAAAAAATTATTTTACTAAATTATTAGAATTATTATTAAAATCATAATTATTAATTTAAAATTATTCTTTAAAAAATATTAAATTTTTTATTTAAAAAATTCTTAAAATTATTATTATATAAATTATTAAAATAAATTATTCAGAAATAAAATTATTAAAAAATTATTAAAATTGTTATTATTAAATCAATAATTATATTAAAATTAATTAAATATTATTAAAAAAATTTTAAAAAAAAAAATTAAATTTTAAAAAATTAAAATTATTAAATTAAATTATTATTAAAAAATTATTTTAATTTAAATTATTAAAAATTTAAAAAAATTTTTAAAATAAATTATTAAATTATAAAAATTAAAAAATTAATTATTAAAATTAAAAAATTTATTTTAAAATTATTAAAATTAAATTATTAAATTATTAAATTAAAAAATTATTAAAATTAAAAAATTTTTTAAAAATATTAAAAATTATTAAAATTTAAATTAAAAATTATATTAAAATTAAAAAAAATTAAATTATTTTAAAATTAAAAATTATAAAAAAAAAAATTAAAAATAAAAAAATAAAAATTTGTAAATCAAAATTAAAAATAATTATTAAAAAAAAAACTTAAAAAAACCAAAAATAAAAAAATTAAAAAAAAATGATTAATTTACTTGAAATAAAAAAATAACCATATTAAAAAAAACTCACAATTAAAAATTTGATAAAAATAAAAAAATGAAAAAAAACTATAAATTATAAACATATTAAAAAAAAGTATAAAAAAACAGTATCAATAAATGTAAAATAAATACTAATTAAGAAAAATAATTATAAAATATAAAAATTTATGAATTAAAATAAAATCACTTCAATCAAATTGTATAAGTATAAAAATAATAAAACTAAAACTATTAAAAAAAAAAAAAAAAAATTGTTAAAAAAAATAAAAGAAAAAAAAATTTAAAAAAAAAAATATAAAAAAAATAAAAAAAGCAAAATAAAAAAAAATAAAAAAAAAAAAAAACAAATAAAAATCAATAAATAACATGCAGGAATTTTTAGGCATAAATATGATGTTAATCTAAAAGTAAACTAGTAAAATCTATATTTGAATTTAATACAAAAATATCATTGGAAAAGTGATTCCTATAGTTTAAAGAATATTTGGATTAGAAAAATACTTACACGTAATATTTGTAATAAAAAACACCGGATTTTATTTATTATTAAATCATTATTTACCTAATATTGGTTAAAAACATTAGCTTTTCACACAAACAAAATGCCAATGCATTATCATTTTTTAAAATTTTGTGTTCCAATCACAAAATTCGTACTTGAATTCAGCTGGATTTCGTATTTGAGTTAAATATCGCATATTTCAGTTTTTATAAGAACTACTTGAAATTCTACTTAAAAATGCAATAAGAAGTGATGCAGTATCAAGTTGTTAGTTGGTATCGTAGTTAAAGTAAAGTAAATACTAATTAGAAAGTGGAAAAGTATTTTTATATGACGATGATAAAAATGTGATTTGATATGAAGTTAAAAAAATAATCTGTTATTCGATGCTCTTTAAATCTCTGAAAAGACACTAAGGAGAAAAATTTAATTCTACTCAGCAGTAGATCAGTAGATGAGACAGAATGATGTAAAATCTAGAAAGTAGAAAAGTAGACACTGAGTTAAATTCGAAATCTATATTTCTCAGGAATGTAATCATAACGGGTTTTCATATTACAAAATATCAGTATTGTATTATAACTACTGTGATGAACATTGAGATTGTGCAGTAAAAAACTGCATAATATACATGCTCAAAGAATGTTTTGTAAAGGTGTTGAACTGTGTGACATTGCAGGTTAGTTTTGTTGTAGTGCAGAAAACGGAAGCATCTGTATGTATTTTTCTAGTCATAGATTAGCAAAACTTTTTAACTCCCGTTTTAGGCATTTGAGAAGTAGAGTATTTAACCCCTTGCCTGTGACGGATAGATGCAACCATATTGGATTCTTGATGAGTTAGGGTTAGCAAAATTCAAAGCAAGTAAAGTTGATCTTCTCCTCAATTATCGATCCGATTGAAAAATAAATTGGTATAAATAACCTTCATATCACAGCAAACAATACTGTCGCCTTAAAAAAACGTTCGAATTCCATTCCTTCCCTCCTTTTCGAGCGTTTAATATCATTATTTCGAGCCCTATTTACCCCGGTTAAGAGCAGGCGATTGAATTTATCAATTTATCGCATTATAAGTAGATGAAAATAACATATTTTTCTAACATAATGACGTCATTCCTTTAACCATCTCATTGAACTTATTTCTTATTTTAAATTATTTAAATATCGTCTGCATTATTTTCATACGTTTTATCACTGAACTTAGATATTACGTCAGTAATTTTCTTTCGTATTTGTCTTAAAAAATACATTAGGTACATATGTAATAATTTTGAACTGGATTATTTTTTGTTGCAATGAAACTTTTATCACGGTATTCACAGCAAACAATACTGTCGCCTTAAAAAAACGTTCGAATTCCATTCCTTCCCTCCTTTTCGAGCTTTTAATATCATTATTTCGAGCCCTATTTTCTCCGGTTAAAAACATGCGATTCAATTTATCACATTATAAGTAGATGAAAATAACAATTTTTCTATCATTATGACGTCATTCCTTTAACCATCTCATTTAACTTTTATATTTCTTATTTTAAATTATTTAAATATCGTCTGCATTATTTTCATTTATATATATACATACATATATATATACATATATAAATATATATATATACATATATATAAATATATATACATATATATAAATATAAATACATATACACACATATACATACATATATATACATATGTATATATACACGTACATATATATACATATACACACATATACACACATATACACACATATACATACATATATATACATATATATACATATACACACATATACATATACACACATATACATATACACACATATACATATACTTATATATACATATACATACATCCGCAGTATTTTCATAAGTTTTATCACTGAACTTAGATATTACATCAATAAGTTTCTTTTATATTTGGATTAAATAATAGATTAGGTACACATATGTGATCGTTTTAAATTTGATCACCGATTATTTTGGGTTGCAATGAAAATTTTATCGCCGGTATTAACAAGAAACTGTTTTCGTAAAAGTCTAGGAGTCTATTTCACGGACTCATAAATATCTAGCGTTTAAGAGATATATTTTTAAAAATGATGAAATATGTTCGTTTGTATGATTGTTTTTTATGCATAACCACCCGGTTTGCAATCTATTCTCTCAATTTTGAATATCATTCATATATACCGCGAAATAATTGCTGTCAATATTAAAACCTCTACTGTCCCTAATATGATAATATAAATTACAGTTGGCAACTAACATGCGGTCCATAAAGATAACCAAATTATGGAGTGTGTAACAAATAATTCTCTGCCAAAAAACAAACCATTTTATTATCTGCCTCATAGGTTACTTTACAATTTTGGAAAATTAAAAATTGTACGGATCCCTTCCTATGACGCGATATATGCTAGTTTTTGTTAATAATAATGAACAAAATTAAAGAGAAAAAAAAATTATTTTTGGCATTTTTTTTCAAATATATTCCACAGGCAAAGGGTTAATGCAGAGTTGCGTATTCAAATAATTAATGCTTTGTTTTAGTTTCAATAACAACATGTAAAGAAATAACTATCGAGATGATTTTTAAACTATATTTCTATTATGTAAAGTTTTTCTTTTTAAGACTTAATTATATGTTTACTTATTATATAATGTGTAACATATCATTACAAAAAAAGAAAAATTCATCGAATTTGAAAGCGTTAAAATAATTTTAATCCTACAACGGAATATCAACAAAAATATTGAATAAAAGAAAAGAACAAATTAATATTGAATTAAAAAGTAAAAAATAAATTTACGATAATGCAAGAAATAATTAATAAGCGGATAAGAAAGAATCAAACAAAAATAAACTGTTTACATAAGCTTTCTTTCGTCAGAATAAAGCCTCCGCATTATGAAGTTTTTACAACAGATGTTTGCGCAATTTCTTCTACATTAATAATTGTTTATATCTAAATTTATGTAGATTTTTTTCTGTTCTTTAGAAATCTCAGTAATCAAATGTATCTCTAAACTTTTTAAAATATGGTTAATTGTGTGTTTTCACATCTAAATATTTTTATTTGTTTGTACTATTTCCATAGCAACCACAAATTTATATTTTTGACTACAGCTAACTAATAATTAATTACTTTTCAGGCAGTCATAAGGAGGTTCGAGGCACAATCTAGTAAAAAAAAATTCCACTTTTAATATTCTTTTAAGTTAAAAATACTGCATTGTTTGTTAAATAGAATAAAGAGTTAAAAGACGTGTTTCTAGGATGATTTAATGCAATTACTTTTGTATGATTTGTATTTTTTTACAAGATAAAATGACGAAATATATCTCGTGTACAGCGAAAAGTATCAAGAGCTTCTACTGTAAGAGAATCTAGTATTCCACGTTCCAATTCTTAGTTATTACTTGAGTGTCAATTTGTTACTTACGTGATGTGGATTCCAAGAAAATTTTATGAATTTGTTCGCCAAATGAAACAAACACTTCCTGCACTTTTTTTCTATCACTTGTGTGGCCAAAAAGTTACAGATGCCTTTTATTGCGTAATTAAAAACAGAATACTGTTTTACCAACTGCAGAAAATTTACAAGAAAATAATTATTTTAATCAGTGCAGAATATTTTATTTTGTACTGAATGAAAAGTAGGTTGTTCTATTGAAGACTTTTCAACTCTAAAATTGCAGTCCCTTTAATTTAAATACACAATTATTTTACCCATATCTTATGTTTTGGAAACTGGATATGTAAGAACAGCTAAACATTACATGCAACGGGAACACAAATTTTTCACTCGTTTTATCTAGAAGTCATTTTTATCCCGTATTCGCTATAAACGGGTTCGACTGTAGAGCTATTGTCGCAAACTATATTTATTCGATTTATTAGAAAACTGTTTGTCTTTGGAAGTGTTTGAAATGTTTGTATTTCTGTAGTTTGCTTTTTGTAAGTAATAAAGCCATTTGCTCTTTGAAATGTTTACCTTTATTTGCATTCTAATTTCATTTTATAGATATTATAAACAATTACTGCAGTTGTCTAATACGGGTTACGGTTTTTAGTAATCGTAAT
>CM063500.1:126594919-126674919 GCA_032207245.1 Pardosa pseudoannulata | reverse complement strand
TCAAATGGATCAATAAAAAGGTATTTAAATTATTTTAAAAACATACAAATGTGGTATATACGTGTTCCTCTTGAAGAGACCTACACGCCCATATATAATATTATATAGTTTTAGTTAATTAAAAATAAGTTATGGGTGTCCATCTGTGGAAAACACCTGAAAAATAAAATGAAAATCCTAAAAATTCAAATGGCACGAATAAAAGGTATGTAAATTATATTAAAAACAAACAAATGTGGTATGTACGTGTTCCACTTGAAGGTACCTACACGCCCATATATAATATTATATAGTTTAAGTTAATTAAGAATAAGCTACGGGTGTCCATCTATGGAAGACACCGTAAAAATTAAATGAAGAATCTAAAAAATAAAATGGAGTGAAGAAAAAGTTTTTAAATTATTTTAAAACCAAACAAATTTGGTATGTACGTATTCCTCTTGAAGAGACCTACACGGCCATATATAATATTATATAGTTTTAGTTAATTAAGAATAAGTTATGGTTGTCCATGTGTAAGACACCGGAAAAATAAAATGAAAAAACTAAAAATTAAAAATGGATCTATGAAAAGGTATTTAAATTATTTTGAAAACAAACAAATGTGGTATGTACGTGTTCCTCTTGAAGAGACCTACACGCCCATATGTAATATTATATAGTTTTAGTTAATTAAGAATACGTTATGGGTGTCCATGTGTGGAAGAAAATGTAAAAATAAAATGAAAAACCTAAAAATTCAAATGGCACGAATAAAAGATATGTAAATTATTTTAAAAACAAACAAATGTGGTATGTACGTGTTCCTCTGGAGGAGACGTACACGCCCATATATAATATTATATAGTTTAAGTTAATTAAGAATAAGTTATGGGTGTCCATGTGTGGAAGACACGGGAAAAATAAAATGAAAATCCTAAAAATTCAAATGGCACGAATAAAAGGTATGTAAATTATTTTAAAAACAAACAAATGTAGTATGTACGTGTTCCTCTTGAAGAGACCTACACGCCCATATATAATATTATATAGTTTAAGTTAATTAAGAATAAGTTATGGGTGTCCATGTGTGGAACACACCGGAAAAATAAAATGAAAAACCTAAAAATAAAAATGGCACGAATAAAAGGTATTTAAATTATTTTAAAAACAAGTAAATGTGGTATGTACATGTTCCTCTTGAAAAGACCTACCCGCCAATATATAATATTATATAGTTTATGTTAATTAAGAATAAGTTATGGGTGTCCATGTATGGAAGACACCATAAAAATAAAATGAAAAATATAAAATATAAAATGGCGTGTTTAAATCTCTTTTAAGAAACACGTACATTGTTTACATGTTTTTTAAAATAATTGAAACCTATTCCTTCGCCAATATTTTTTAGTTTTTTCATTTTATTTTTCCGGTACCTTCCAGACGGGGACACCCATAACGCATCCTTAACTCAATTAAACTATATAATATTATATATGGGCGTGTTGATCTCTTCAAGAGGAACACGTACATACCACATTTGTTTGACTTTAAAATAATTCAAATACCTTTTATTCCTTCCTTCTGATTTTTTAGTTTTTTCTTTTAATTTTTCCGGTTTCTTCGAGACGGGGACACCCATAACGCATTAAATAAAAAAATTTTTTTTAACTTAAATCATTTATATTTGCGTGTAAACTATACCGCATATCACCAATATTATATATGGGCGTGTAGATCTCATCACGAGGAACACGTACATACCACATTTGTTTAACTTTAAAGTAATTGAAATACCTTTTATTCCTTCCTTCTGATTTTTTAGTTTTTTCATTTTATTTTTCCGGTTTCTTCCAGACGGGGACACCCATAACGCATTCTTAACTCAATTAAACTATATAATATTATATATGGGCGTGTAGATCTCATCAAGAGGAACACGTACATACCACATTTGTTTGACTTTAAAATAATTGAAATACCTTTTATTCCTTCCTTCTGATTTTTTAGTTTTTTCATTTTATTTTTCCGGTTTCTTCCAGACGGGGACACCCATAACGCATCCTTAACTCAATTAAACTATATAATATTATATATGGGCGTGTAGATCTCATCAAGAGGAACACGTACATACCACATTTGTTTGACTTTAAAATAATTGAAATACATTTTATTCCTTCCTTCTGATTTTTTAGTTTTTTCATTTTATTTTTCCGGTTTCTTCCAGACGGGGACACCCATAACGCATCCTTAACTCAATTAAACTATATAATATTATATATGGGCGTGTAGATCTCATCAAGAGGAACACGTACATACCACATTTGTTTGACTTTAAAATAATTGAAATACCTTTTATTCCTTCCTTCTGATTTTTTAGTTTTTTCATTTTATTTTTCCGGTTTCCTCCAGACGGGGACACCCATAACGCATCCTTAACTCACCTAAACTATATAATATTATATATGGGCGTGTAGATCTCTTCAAGAGGAACACGTACATACCACATTTGTTTGACTTTAAAATAACTGAAATACCTTTTATTCCTTCCTTCTGATTTTTTAGTTTTTTCATTTTATTTTTCCGGTTTCCTCCAGACGGGGACACCCATAACGCATCCTTAACTCAATTAAACTATATAATATTATATATGGGCGTGTAGATCTCTTCAAGAGGAACACGTACATACCACATTTGTTTGACTTTAAAATAATTCAAATACCTTTTATTCCTTCCTTCTGATTTTTTAGTTTTTTCATTTTATTTTTCCGGTTTCTTCGAGACGGGGACACCCATAACGCATGCTTAACTCACCTAAACTATATAATATTATATATGGGCGTGTAGATCTCTTCAAGAGGAACACGTACATACCACATTTGTTTAACTTTAAAATAATTGAAATACCTTTTATTCCTTCCTTCTGATTTTTTAGTTTTTTCATTTTATTTTTCCGGTTTCTTCCAGACGGGGACACCCATAACGCATCCTTAACTCAATTAAACTATATAATATTATATATGGGCGTGTAGATCTCATCAAGAGGAACACGTACATACCACATTTGTTTGACTTTAAAATAATTGAAATACCTTTTATTCCTTCCTTCTGATTTTTTAGTTTTTTCATTTTATTTTTCCGGTTTCCTCCAGACGGGGACACCCATAACGCATCCTTAACTCAATTAAACTATATAATATTATATATGGGCGTGTAGATCTCTTCAAGAGGAACACGTACATACCACATTTGTTTGACTTTAAAATAATTGAAATACCTTTTATTCCTTCCTTCTGATTTTTTAGTTTTTTCATTTTATTTTTCCGGTTTCTTCCAGACGGGGACACCCATAACGCATCCTTAACTCAATTAAACTATATAATATATTATATATAGGCGTGTAGATCTCATCAAGAGGAACACGTACATACCACATTTGTTTGACTTTAAAATAATTGAAATACCTTTTATTCCTTCCTTCTGATTTTTTAGTTTTTTCATTTTATTTTTCCGGTTTCCTCCAGACGGGGACACCCATAACGCATCCTTAACTCAATTAAACTATATAATATTATATATGGGCGTGTAGATCTCTTCAAGAGGAACACGTACATACCACATTTGTTTGACTTTAAAATAATTGAAATACCTTTTATTCCTTCCTTCTGATTTTTTAGTTTTTTCATTTTATTTTTCCGGTTTCCTACAGACGGGGACACCCATAACGCATCCTTAACTCAATTAAACTATATAATATTATATATGGGCGTGTAGATCTCTTCAAGAGGAACACGTACATACCACATTTGTTTGACTTTAAAATAATTGAAATACCTTTTATTCCTTCCTTCTGATTTTTTAGTTTTTTCATTTTATTTTTCCGGTTTCCTCCAGACGGGGACACCCATAACGCATCCTTAACTCAATTAAACTATATAATATTATATATGGGCGTGTAGATCTCATCAAGAGGAACACGTACATACCACATTTGTTTGACTTTAAAATAATTGAAATACCTTTTATTCCTTCCTTCTGATTTTTTAGTTTTTTCATTTTATTTTTCCGGTTTCCTCCAGACGGGGACACCCATAACGCATCCTTAACTCAATTAAACTATATAATATTATATATGGGCGTGTAGATCTCATCAAGAGGAACACGTACATACCACATTTGTTTGACTTTAAAATAATTGAAATACCTTTTATTCCTTCCTTCTGATTTTTTAGTTTTTTCATTTTATTTTTCCGGTTTCTTCCAGACGGGGACACCCATAACGCATCCTTAACTCAATTAAACTATATAATATTATATATGGGCGTGTAGATCTCATCAAGAGGAACACGTACATACCACATTTGTTTGACTTTAAAATAATTGAAATACCTTTTATTCCTTCCTTCTGATTTTTTAGTTTTTTCATTTTATTTTTCCGGTTTCCTCCAGACGGGGACACCCATAACGCATCCTTAACTCAATTAAACTATATAATATTATATATGGGCGTGTAGATCTCATCAAGAGGAACACGTACATACCACATTTGTTTGACTTTAAAATAATTGAAATACCTTTTATTCCTTCCTTCTGATTTTTTAGTTTTTTCATTTTATTTTTCCGGTTTCCTCCAGACGGGGACACCCATAACGCATCCTTAACTCAATTAAACTATATAATATTATATATGGGCGTGTAGATCTCATCAAGAGGAACACGTACATACCACATTTGTTTGACTTTAAAATAATTGAAATACCTTTTATTCCTTCCTTCTGATTTTTTAGTTTTTTCATTTTATTTTTCCGGTTTCCTCCAGACGGGGACACCCATAACGCATCCTTAACTCAATTAAACTATATAATATTATATATGGGCGTGTAGATCTCATCAAGGGGAACACGTACATACCACATTTGTTTGACTTTAAAATAATTGAAATACCTTTTATTCCTTCCTTCTGATTTTTTAGTTTTTTCATTTTATTTTTCCGGTTTCCTCCAGACGGGGACACCCATAACGCATCCTTAAATCAATTAAACTATATAATATTATATATGGGCGTGTAGATCTCTTCAAGAGGAACACGTACATACCACATTTGTTTGACTTTAAAATAATTGAAATAACTTTTATTCCTTCCTTCTGATTTTTTAGTTTTTTCATTTTATTTTTCCGGTTTCCAGAAGACGGGGACACCCATAACGCATCCTTAACTCAATTAAACTATATAATATTATATATGGGCGTGTAGATCTCTTCAAGAGGAACACGTACATACCACATTTGTTTGACTTTAAAATAATTGAAATACCTTTTATTCCTTCCTTCTGATTTTTTAGTTTTTTCATTTTATTTTTCCGGTTTCCTCCAGACGGGGACACCCATAACGCATCCTTAACTCAATTAAACTATATAATATTATATATGGGCGTGTAGATCTCATCAAGAGGAACACGTACATACCACATTTGTTTGACTTTAAAATAATTGAAATACCTTTTATTCCTTCCTTCTGATTTTTTAGTTTTTTCATTTTATTTTTCCGGTTTCCTCCAGACGGGGACACCCATAACGCATCCTTAACTCAATTAAACTATATAATATTATATATGGGCGTGTAGATCTCATCAAGAGGAACACGTACATACCACATTTGTTTTACTTTAAAATAATTGAAATACCTTTTATTCCTTCCTTCTGATTTTTTAGTTTTTTCATTTTATTTTTCCGGTTTCCTGAAGACGGGGACACCCATAACGCATCCTTAACTCAATTAAACTATATAATATTATATATGGGCGTGTAGATCTCTTCAAGAGGAACACGTACATACCACATTTGTTTGACTTTAAAATAATTGAAATACCTTTTATTCCTTCCTTCTGATTTTTTAGTTTTTTCATTTTATTTTTCCGGTTTCCTCCAGACGGGGACACCCATAACGCATCCTTAACTCAATTAAACTATATAATATTATATATGGGCGTGTAGATCTCTTCAAGAGGAACACGTACATACCACATTTGTTTGACTTTAAAATAATTGAAATACCTTTTATTCCTTCCTTCTGATTTTTTAGTTTTTTCATTTTATTTTTCCGGTTTCCTCCAGACGGGGACACCCATAACGCATCCTTAACTCAATTAAACTATATAATATTATATATGGGCGTGTAGATCTCTTCAAGAGGAACACGTACATACCACATTTGTTTGACTTTAAAATAATTGAAATACCTTTTATTCCTTCTGATTTTTTAGTTTTTTCATTTTATTTTTCCGGTTTCCTCCAGACGGGGACACCCATAACGCATCCTTAACTCAATTAAACTATATAATATTATATATGGGCGTGTAGATCTCTTCAAGAGGAACACGTACATACCACATTTGTTTGACTTTAAAATAATTGAAATACCTTTTATTCCTTCCTTCTGATTTTTTAGTTTTTTCATTTTATTTTTCCGGTTTCCTCCAGACGGGGACACCCATAACGCATCCTTAACTCAATTAAACTATATAATATTATATATGGGCGTGTAGATCTCATCAAGAGGAACACGTACATACCACATTTGTTTGACTTTAAAATAATTGAAATACCTTTTATTCCTTCCTTCTGATTTTTTAGTTTTTTTCATTTTATTTTTCCGGTTTCCTCCAGACGGGGACACCCATAACGCATCCTTAACTCAATTAAACTATATAATATTATATATGGGCGTGTAGATCTCTTCAAGAGGAACACGTACATACCACATTTGTTTGACTTTAAAATAATTGAAATACCTTTTATTCCTTCCTTCTGATTTTTTAGTTTTTTCATTTTATTTTTCCGGTTTCCTCCAGACGGGGACACCCATAACGCATCCTTAACTCAATTAAACTATATAATATTATATATGGGCGTGTAGATCTCATCAAGAGGAACACGTACATACCACATTTGTTTGACTTTAAAATAATTGAAATACCTTTTATTCCTTCCTTCTGATTTTTTAGTTTTTTCATTTTATTTTTCCGGTTTCCTGAAGACGGGGACACCCATAACGCATCCTTAACTCAATTAAACTATATAATATTATATATGGGCGTGTAGATCTCTTCAAGAGGAACACGTACATACCACATTTGTTTGACTTTAAAATAATTGAAATACCTTTTATTCCTTCCTTCTGATTTTTTAGTTTTTTCATTTTATTTTTCCGGTTTCCTGAAGACGGGGACACCCATAACGCATCCTTAACTCAATTAAACTATATAATATTATATATGGGCGTGTAGATCTCTTCAAGAGGAACACGTACATACCACATTTGTTTGACTTTAAAATAATTGAAATACCTTTTATTCCTTCCTTCTGATTTTTTAGTTTTTTCATTTTATTTTTCCGGTTTCCTCCAGACGGGGACACCCATAACGCATCCTTAACTCAATTAAACTATATAATATTATATATGGGCGTGTAGATCTCATCAAGAGGAACACGTACATACCACATTTGTTTGACTTTAAAATAATTGAAATACCTTTTATTCCTTCCTTCTGATTTTTTAGTTTTTTCATTTTATTTTTCCGGTTTCCTCCAGACGGGGACACCCATAACGCATCCTTAACTCAATTAAACTATATAATATTATATATGGGCGTGTAGATCTCATCAAGAGGAACACGTACATACCACATTTGTTTGACTTTAAAATAATTGAAATACCTTTTATTCCTTCCTTCTGATTTTTTAGTTTTTTCATTTTATTTTTCCGGTTTCTTCCAGACGGGGACACCCATAACGCATCCTTAACTCAATTAAACTATATAATATTATATATGGGCGTGTAGATCTCATCAAGAGGAACACGTACATACCACATTTGTTTGACTTTAAAATAATTGAAATACCTTTTATTCCTTCCTTCTGATTTTTTAGTTTTTTCATTTTATTTTTCCGGTTTCTTCCAGACGGGGACACCCATAACGCATCCTTAACTCAATTAAACTATATAATATTATATATGGGCGTGTAGATCTCTTCAAGAGGAACACGTACATACCACATTTGTTTGACTTTAAAATAATTGAAATACCTTTTATTCCTTCCTTCTGATTTTTTAGTTTTTTCATTTTATTTTTCCGGTTTCTTCCAGACGGGGACACCCATAACGCATCCTTAACTCAATTAAACTATATAATATTATATATGGGCGTGTAGATCTCATCAAGAGGAACACGTACATACCACATTTGTTTGACTTTAAAATAATTGAAATACCTTTTATTCCTTCCTTCTGATTTTTTTAGTTTTTTCATTTTATTTTTCCGGTTTCCTGAAGACGGGGACCCCCATAACGCATCCTTAACTCAATTAAACTATATAATATTATATATGGGCGTGTAGATCTCTTCAAGAGGAACACGTACATACCACATTTGTTTGACTTTAAAATAATTGAAATACCTTTTATTCCTTCCTTCTGATTTTTTAGTTTTTTCATTTTATTTTTCCGGTTTCCTGAAGACGGGGACACCCATAACGCATCCTTAACTCAATTAAACTATATAATATTATATATGGGCGTGTAGATCTCATCAAGAGGAACACGTACATACCACATTTGTTTGACTTTAAAATAATTGAAATACCTTTTATTCCTTCCTTCTGATTTTTTAGTTTTTTCATTTTATTTTTCCGGTTTCCTGAAGACGGGGACACCCATAACGCATCCTTAACTCAATTAAACTATATAATATTATATATGGGCGTGTAGATCTCTTCAAGAGGAACACGTACATACCACATTTGTTTGACTTTAAAATAATTGAAATACCTTTTATTCCTTCCTTCTGATTTTTTTAGTTTTTTCATTTTATTTTTCCGGTTTCCTCCAGACGGGGACACCCATAACGCATCCTTAACTCAATTAAACTATATAATATTATATATGGGCGTGTAGATCTCATCAAGAGGAACACGTACATACCACATTTGTTTGACTTTAAAATAATTGAAATACCTTTTATTCCTTCCTTCTGATTTTTTAGTTTTTTTCATTTTATTTTTCCGGTTTCCTCCAGACGGGGACACCCATAACGCATCCTTAACTCAATTAAACTATATAATATTAT
The DNA here is from genome assembly GCA_032207245.1 of Pardosa pseudoannulata. Lineage (NCBI taxonomy): Eukaryota > Metazoa > Arthropoda > Arachnida > Araneae > Lycosidae > Pardosa > Pardosa pseudoannulata. The sequence goes on along the minus strand of CM063500.1, from coordinate 126,665,815 downwards.
ATATGGGCGTGTAGATCTCTTCAAGAGGAACACGTACATACCACATTTGTTTGACTTTAAAATAATTGAAATACCTTTTATTCCTTCCTTCTGATTTTTTAGTTTTTTCTTTTTATTTTTCCGATTTCCTCCAGACGGGGACACCCATAACGCATCCTTAACTCAATTAAACTATATAATATTATATATGGGCGTGTAGATCTCATCAAGAGGAACACGTACATACCACATTTGTTTGACTTTAAAATAATTGAAATACCTTTTATTCCTTCCTTCTGATTTTTTAGTTTTTTCATTTTATTTTTCCGGTTTCCTCCAGACGGGGACACCCATAACGCATCCTTAACTCAATTAAACTATATAATATTATATATGGGCGTGTAGATCTCTTCAAGAGGAACACGTACATACCACATTTGTTTGACTTTAAAATAATTGAAATACCTTTTATTCCTTCCTTCTGATTTTTTAGTTTTTTCATTTTATTTTTCCCGGTTTCCTGAAGAACGGGGACACCATAACGCATCCTTAACTCAATTAAACTATATAATATTATATATGGGCGTGTAGATCTCATCAAGAGGAACACGTACATACCACATTTGTTTGACTTTAAAATAATTGAAATACCTTTTATTCCTTCCTTCTGATTTTTTAGTTTTTTTCATTTTATTTTTCCGGTTTCCTCCAGACGGGGACACCCATAACGCATCCTTAACTCAATTAAACTATATAATATTATATATGGGCGTGTAGATCTCTTCAAGAGGAACACGTACATACCACATTTGTTTGACTTTAAAATAATTGAAATACCTTTTATTCCTTCCTTCTGATTTTTTAGTTTTTTCATTTTATTTTTCCGGTTTCCTGAAGACGGGGACACCCATAACGCATCCTTAACTCAATTAAACTATATAATATTATATATGGGCGTGTAGATCTCTTCAAGAGGAACACGTACATACCACATTTGTTTGACTTTAAAATAATTGAAATACCTTTTATTCCTTCCTTCTGATTTTTTTAGTTTTTTCATTTTATTTTTCCGGTTTCCTCCAGACGGGGACACCCATAACGCATCCTTAACTCAATTAAACTATATAATATTATATATGGGCGTGTAGATCTCATCAAGAGGAACACGTACATACCACATTTGTTTGACTTTAAAATAATTGAAATACCTTTTATTCCTTCCTTCTGATTTTTTAGTTTTTTCATTTTATTTTTCCGGGTTCTTCCAGACGGGGACACCCATAACGCATCCTTAACTCAATTAAACTATATAATATTATATATGGGCGTGTAGATCTCTTCAAGAGGAACACGTACATACCACATTTGTTTGACTTTAAAATAATTGAAATACCTTTTATTCCTTCCTTCTGATTTTTTAGTTTTTTCTTTTAATTTTTCCGGTTTCTTCCAGACGGGGACACCCATAACGCATCCTTAACTCAATTAAACTATATAATATTATATATGGGCGTGTAGATCTCATCAAGAGGAACACGTACATACCACATTTGTTTGACTTTAAAATAATTGAAATACCTTTTATTCCTTCCTTCTGATTTTTTAGTTTTTTCATTTTATTTTTCCGGTTTCCTCAAGACGGGACACCCATAACGCATCCTTAACTCAATTAAACTATATAATATTATATATGGGCGTGTAGATCTCATCAAGAGGAACACGTACATACCACATTTGTTTGACTTTAAAATAATTGAAATAACTTTTATTCCTTCCTTCTGATTTTTTAGTTTTTTCATTTTATTTTTCCGGTTTCCTCCAGACGGGGACACCCATAACGCATCCTTAACTCAATTAAACTATATAATATTATATATGGGCGTGTAGATCTCATCAAGAGGAACACGTACATACCACATTTGTTTGACTTTAAAATAATTGAAATACCTTTTATTCCTTCCTTCTGATTTTTTAGTTTTTTTCATTTTATTTTTCCGGTTTCCTCCAGACGGGGACACCCATAACGCATCCTTAACTCAATTAAACTATATAATATTATATATGGGCGTGTAGATCTCATCAAGAGGAACACGTACATACCACATTTGTTTGACTTTAAAATAATTGAAATACCTTTTATTCCTTCCTTCTGATTTTTTTAATTTTTTCATTTTATTTTTCCGGTGTCTTCCAGACGGGGACACCCATAACGCATCCTTAACTCAATTAAACTATATAATATTATATATGGGCGTGTAGATCTCATCAAGAGGAACACGTACATACCACATTTGTTTGACTTTAAAATAATTGAAATACCTTTTATTCCTTCCTTCTGATTTTTTAGTTTTTTCATTTTATTTTTCCGGTTCCTTCCAGACGGGGACACCCATAACGCATCCTTAACTCAATTAAACTATATAATATTATATATGGGCGTGTAGATCTCTTCAAGAGGAACACGTACATACCACATTTGTTTGACTTTAAAATAATTGAAATACCTTTTATTCCTTCCTTCTGATTTTTTAGTTTTTTCATTTTATTTTTCCGGTTTCCTCCAGACGGGGACACCCATAACGCATCCTTAACTCAATTAAACTATATAATATTATATATGGGCGTGTAGATCTCATCAAGAGGAACACGTACATACCACATTTGTTTGACTTTAAAATAATTGAAATACCTTTTATTCCTTCCTTCTGATTTTTTAGTTTTTTCATTTTATTTTTCCCGTTTCCTCCAGACGGGGACACCCATAACGCATCCTTAACTCAATTAAACTATATAATATTATATATGGGCGTGTAGATCTCATCAAGAGGAACACGTACATACCACATTTGTTTGACTTTAAAATAATTGAAATACCTTTTATTCCTTCCTTCTGATTTTTTAGTTTTTTCATTTTATTTTTCCGGTTTCCTAAACACGGGGACACCCATAACGCATCCTTAACTCAATTAAACTATATAATATTATATATGGGCGTGTAGATCTCATCAAGAGGAACACGTACATACCACATTTGTTTGACTTTAAAATAATTGAAATACCTTTTATTCCTTCCTTCTGATTTTTTAGTTTTTTCATTTTATTTTTCCGGTTTCCTCCAGACGGGGACACCCATAACGCATCCTTAACTCAATTAAACTATATAATATTATATATGGGCGTGTAGATCTCATCAAGAGGAACACGTACATACCACATTTGTTTGACTTTAAAATAATTGAAATACCTTTTATTCCTTCCTTCTGATTTTTTAGTTTTTTCATTTTATTTTTCCGGTTTTCTCCAGACGGGGACACCCATAACGCATCCTTAACTCAATTAAACTATATAATATTATATATGGGCGTGTAGATCTCATCAAGAGGAACACGTACATACCACATTTGTTTGACTTTAAAATAATTGAAATACCTTTTATTCCTTCCTTCTGATTTTTTAGTTTTTTCATTTTATTTTTCCGGTTTCCTCCAGACGGGGACACCCATAACGCATCCTTAACTCAATTAAACTATATAATATTATATATGGGCGTGTAGATCTCATCAAGAGGAACACGTACATACCACATTTGTTTGACTTTAAAATAATTGAAATACCTTTTATTCCTTCCTTCTGATTTTTTAGTTTTTTCATTTTATTTTTCCGGTTTCCTGAAGACGGGGACACCCATAACGCATCCTTAACTCAATTAAACTATATAATATTATATATGGGCGTGTAGATCTCATCAAGAGGAACACGTACATACCACATTTGTTTGACTTTAAAATAATTGAAATACCTTTTATTCCTTCCTTCTGATTTTTTAGTTTTTTCATTTTATTTTTCCGGTTTCCTGAAGACGGGGACACCCATAACGCATCCTTAACTCAATTAAACTATATAATATTATATATGGGCGTGTAGATCTCTTCAAGAGGAACACGTACATACCACATTTGTTTGACTTTAAAATAATTGAAATACCTTTTATTCCTTCCTTCTGATTTTTTAGTTTTTTCATTTTATTTTTCCGGTTTCCTCGAGACGGGGACACCCATAACGCATCCTTAACTCAATTAAACTATATAATATTATATATGGGCGTGTAGATCTCATCAAGAGGAACACGTACATACCACATTTGTTTGACTTTAAAATAATTGAAATACCTTTTATTCCTTCCTTCTGATTTTTTAGTTTTTTCATTTTATTTTTCCGGTTTCCTCCAGACGGGGACACCCATAACGCATCCTTAACTCAATTAAACTATATAATATTATATATGGGCGTGTAGATCTCTTCAAGAGGAACACGTACATACCACATTTGTTTGACTTTAAAATAATTGAAATACCTTTTATTCCTTCCTTCTGATTTTTTAGTTTTTTCATTTTATTTTTCCGGTTTTTTCCAGACGGGGACACCCATAACGCATCCTTAACTCAATTAAACTATATAATATTATATATGGGCGTGTAGATCTCATCAAGAGGAACACGTACATACCACATTTGTTTGACTTTAAAATAATTGAAATACCTTTTATTCCTTCCTTCTGATTTTTTAGTTTTTTCATTTTATTTTTCCGGTTTCCTCCAGACGGGGACACCCATAACGCATCCTTAACTCAATTAAACTATATAATATTATATATGGGCGTGTAGATCTCATCAAGAGGAACACGTACATACCACATTTGTTTGACTTTAAAATAATTGAAATACCTTTTATTCCTTCCTTCTGATTTTTTAGTTTTTTCATTTTATTTTTCCGGTTTCCTCCAGACGGGGACACCCATAACGCATCCTTAACTCAATTAAACTATATAATATTATATATGGGCGTGTAGATCTCATCAAGAGGAACACGTACATACCACATTTGTTTGACTTTAAAATAATTGAAATACCTTTTATTCCTTCCTTCTGATTTTTTAGTTTTTTCATTTTATTTTTCCGGTTTCCTCCAGACGGGGACACCCATAACGCATCCTTAACTCAATTAAACTATATAATATTATATATGGGCGTGTAGATCTCATCAAGAGGAACACGTACATACCACATTTGTTTGACTTTAAAATAATTGAAATACCTTTTATTCCTTCCTTCTGATTTTTTAGTTTTTTCATTTTATTTTTCCGGTTTCCTCCAGACGGGGACACGCATAACGCATCCTTAACTCAATTAAACTATATAATATTATATATGGGCGTGTAGATCTCTTCAAGAGGAACACGTACATACCACATTTGTTTGACTTTAAAATAATTGAAATACCTTTTATTCCTTCCTTCTGATTTTTTTTAGTTTTTTCATTTTATTTTTCCGGTTTCCTCCAGACGGGGACACCCATAACGCATCCTTAACTCAATTAAACTATATAATATTATATATGGGCGTGTAGATCTCATCAAGAGGAACACGTACATACCACATTTGTTTGACTTTAAAATAATTGAAATACCTTTTATTCCTTCCTTCTGATTTTTTAGTTTTTTCATTTTATTTTTCCGGTTTAATCCAGACGGGGACACCCATAACGCATCCTTAACTCAATTAAACTATATAATATTATATATGGGCGTGTAGATCTCATCAAGAGGAACACGTACATACCACATTTGTTTGACTTTAAAATAATTGAAATACCTTTTATTCCTTCCTTCTGATTTTTTAGTTTTTTCATTTTATTTTTCCGGTTTCCTCCAGACGGGGACACCCATAACGCATCCTTAACTCAATTAAACTATATAATATTATATATGGGCGTGTAGATCTCATCAAGAGGAACACGTACATACCACATTTGTTTGACTTTAAAATAATTGAAATACCTTTTATTCCTTCCTTCTGATTTTTTAGTTTTTTCATTTTATTTTTCCGGTTTCCTGCAGACGGGGACACCCATAACGCATCCTTAACTCAATTAAACTATATAATATTATATATGGGCGTGTAGATCTCTTCAAGAGGAACACGTACATACCACATTTGTTTGACTTTAAAATAATTGAAATACCTTTTATTCCTTCCTTCTGATTTTTTAGTTTTTTCATTTTATTTTTCCGGTTTCCTGAAGACGGGGACACCCATAACGCATCCTTAACTCAATTAAACTATATAATATTATATATGGGCGTGTAGATCTCTTCAAGAGGAACACGTACATACCACATTTGTTTGACTTTAAAATAATTGAAATACCTTTTATTCCTTCCTTCTGATTTTTTAGTTTTTTTCATTTTATTTTTCCGGTTTCCTCCAGACGGGGACACCCATAACGCATCCTTAACTCAATTAAACTATATAATATTATATATGGGCGTGTAGATCTCATCAAGAGGAACACGTACATACCACATTTGTTTGACTTTAAAATAATTGAAATACCTTTTATTCCTTCCTTCTGATTTTTTAGTTTTTTCATTTTATTTTTCCGGTTTCCTCCAAACGGGGACACCCATAACGCATCCTTAACTCAATTAAACTATATAATATTATATATGGGCGTGTAGATCTCTTCAAGAGGAACACGTACATACCACATTTGTTTGACTTTAAAATAATTGAAATACCTTTTATTCCTTCCTTCTGATTTTTTAGTTTTTTCATTTTATTTTTCCGGTTTCCTCCAGACGGGGACACCCATAACGCATCCTTAACTCAATTAAACTATATAATATTATATATGGGCGTGTAGATCTCATCAAGAGGAACACGTACATACCACATTTGTTTGACTTTAAAATAATTGAAATACCTTTTATTCCTTCCTTCTGATTTTTTAGTTTTTTCATTTTATTTTTTTCCGGTTTCCTGAAGACGGGGACACCCATAACGCATCCTTAACTCAATTAAACTATATAATATTATATATGGGCGTGTAGATCTCTTCAAGAGGAACACGTACATACCACATTTGTTTGACTTTAAAATAATTGAAATACCTTTTATTCCTTCCTTCTGATTTTTTAGTTTTTTCATTTTATTTTTCCGGTTTCCTCCAGACGGGGACACCCATAACGCATCCTTAACTCAATTAAACTATATAATATTATATATGGGCGTGTAGATCTCTTCAAGAGGAACACGTACATACCACATTTGTTTGACTTTAAAATAATTGAAATACCTTTTATTCCTTCCTTCTGATTTTTTAGTTTTTTCATTTTATTTTTCCGGTTTCCTGAAGACGGGGACACCCATAACGCATCCTTAACTCAATTAAACTATATAATATTATATATGGGCGTGTAGATCTCATCAAGAGGAACACGTACATACCACATTTGTTTGACTTTAAAATAATTGAAATACCTTTTATTCCTTCCTTCTGATTTTTTAGTTTTTTCATTTTATTTTTCCGGTTTCCTCCAGACGGGGACACCCATAACGCATCCTTAACTCAATTAAACTATATAATATTATATATGGGCGTGTAGATCTCTTCAAGAGGAACACGTACATACCACATTTGTTTGACTTTAAAATAATTGAAATACCTTTTATTCCTTCCTTCTGATTTTTTAGTTTTTTCATTTTATTTTTCCGGTTTCCTCCCGACGGGGACACCCATAACGCATCCTTAACTCAATTAAACTATATAATATTATATATGGGCGTGTAGATCTCATCAAGAGGAACACGTACATACCACATTTGTTTGACTTTAAAATAATTGAAATACCTTTTATTCCTTCCTTCTGATTTTTTAGTTTTTTCATTTTATTTTTCCGGTTTCCTCCAGACGGGGACACCCATAACGCATCCTTAACTCAATTAAACTATATAATATATATGGGCGTGTAGATCTCATCAAGAGGAACACGTACATACCACATTTGTTTGACTTTAAAATAATTGAAATACCTTTTATTCCTTCCTTCTGATTTTTTAGTTTTTTCATTTTATTTTTCCGGTTTCTTCCAGACGGGGACACCCATAACGCATCCTTAACTCAATTAAACTATATAATATTATATATGGGCGTGTAGATCTCATCACGAGGAACACGTACATACCACATTTGTTTGACTTTAAAATAATTGAAATACCTTTTATTCCTTCCTTCTGATTTTTTAGTTTTTTCATTTTATTTTTCCGGTTTCTTCCAGACGGGGACACCCATAACGCATCCTTAACTCAATTAAACTATATAATATTATATATGGGCGTGTAGATCTCATCAAGAGGAACACGTACATACCACATTTGTTTGACTTTAAAATAATTGAAATACCTTTTATTCCTTCCTTCTGATTTTTTAGTTTTTTCATTTTATTTTTCCGGTTTCCTCCAGACGGGGACACCCATAACGCATCCTTAACTCAATTAAACTATATAATATTATATATGGGCGTGTAGATCTCATCAAGAGGAACACGTACATACCACATTTGTTTGACTTTAAAATAATTGAAATACCTTTTATTCCTTCCTTCTGATTTTTTAGTTTTTTCATTTTATTTTTCCGGTTTCCTCCAGACGGGGACACCCATAACGCATCCTTAACTCAATTAAACTATATAATATTATATATGGGCGTGTAGATCTCATCAAGAGGAACACGTACATACCACATTTGTTTGACTTTAAAATAATTGAAATACCTTTTATTCCTTCCTTCTGATTTTTTAGTTTTTTCATTTTATTTTTCCGGTTTCCTCCAGACGGGGACACCCATAACGCATCCTTAACTCAATTAAACTATATAATATTATATATGGGCGTGTAGATCTCTTCAAGAGGAACACGTACATACCACATTTGTTTGACTTTAAAATAATTGAAATACCTTTTATTCCTTCCTTCTGATTTTTTTAGTTTTTTCATTTTATTTTTCCGGTTTCCTCCAGACGGGGACACCCATAACGCATCCTTAACTCAATTAAACTATATAATATTATATATGGGCGTGTAGATCTCATCAAGAGGAACACGTACATACCACATTTGTTTGACTTTAAAATAATTGAAATACCTTTTATTCCTTCCTTCTGATTTTTTAGTTTTTTCATTTTATTTTTCCGGTTTCCTCCAGACGGGGACACCCATAACGCATCCTTAACTCAATTAAACTATATAATATTATATATGGGCGTGTAGATCTCATCAAGAGGAACACGTACATACCACATTTGTTTGACTTTAAAATAATTGAAATACCTTTTATTCCTTCCTTCTGATTTTTTAGTTTTTTCATTTTATTTTTCCGGTTTCCTGAAGACGGGGACACCCATAACGCATCCTTAACTCAATTAAACTATATAATATTATATATGGGCGTGTAGATCTCTTCAAGAGGAACACGTACATACCACATTTGTTTGACTTTAAAATAATTGAAATACCTTTTATTCCTTCCTTCTGATTTTTTAGTTTTTTCATTTTATTTTTCCGGTTTCCTCCAGACGGTGACACCCATAACGCATCCTTAACTCAATTAAACTATATAATATTATATATGGGCGTGTAGATCTCTTCAAGAGGAACACGTACATACCACATTTGTTTGACTTTAAAATAATTGAAATACCTTTTATTCCTTCCTTCTGATTTTTTTAGTTTTTTCATTTTATTTTTCCGGTTTCCTGAAGACGGGGACACCCATAACGCATCCTTAACTCAATTAAACTATATAATATTATATATGGGCGTGTAGATCTCATCAAGAGGAACACGTACATACCACATTTGTTTGACTTTAAAATAATTGAAATACCTTTTATTCCTTCCTTCTGATTTTTTAGTTTTTTCATTTTATTTTTCCGGTTTCCTCCAGACGGGGACACCCATAACGCATCCTTAACTCAATTAAACTATATAATATTATATATGGGCGTGTAGATCTCATCAAGGGGAACACGTACATACCACATTTGTTTGACTTTAAAATAATTGAAATACCTTTTATTCCTTCCTTCTGATTTTTTAGTTTTTTCATTTTATTTTTCCGGTTTCCTCCAGACGGGGACACCCATAACGCATCCTTAACTCAATTAAACTATATAATATTATATATGGGCGTGTAGATCTCTTCAAGAGGAACACGTACATACCACATTTGTTTGACTTTAAAATAATTGAAATACCTTTTATTCCTTCCTTCTGATTTTTTTAGTTTTTTCATTTTATTTTTCCGGTTTCCTCCAGACGGGGACACCCATAACGCATCCTTAACTCAATTAATCTATATAATATTATATATGGGCGTGTAGATCTCTTCAAGAGGAACACGTACATACCACATTTGTTTGACTTTAAAATAATTGAAATACCTTTTATTCCTTCCTTCTGATTTTTTAGTTTTTTCATTTTATTTTTCCGGTTTCCTCCAGACGGGGACACCCATAACGCATCCTTAACTCAATTAAACTATATAATATTATATATGGGCGTGTAGATCTCTTCAAGAGGAACACGTACATACCACATTTGTTTGACTTTAAAATAATTGAAATACCTTTTATTCCTTCCTTCTGATTTTTTAGTTTTTTCATTTTATTTTTCCGGTTTCCTGAAGACGGGGACACCCATAACGCATCCTTAACTCAATTAAACTATATAATATTATATATGGGCGTGTAGATCTCTTCAAGAGGAACACGTACATACCACATTTGTTTGACTTTAAAATAATTGAAATACCTTTTATTCCTTCCTTCTGATTTTTTATTTTTTTTTTTCATTTTATTTTTCCGGTTTCTTTGAAGACGGGGACACCCATAACGCATCCTTAACTCAATTAAACTATATAATATTATATATGGGCGTGTAGATCTCTTCAAGAGGAACACGTACATACCACATTTGTTTGACTTTAAAATAATTGAAATACCTTTTATTCCTTCCTTCTGATTTTTTAGTTTTTTCATTTTATTTTTCCGGTTTCCTCCAGACGGGGACACCCATAACGCATCCTTAACTCAATTAAACTATATAATATTATATATGGGCGTGTAGATCTCATCAAGAGGAACACGTACATACCACATTTGTTTGACTTTAAAATAATTGAAATACCTTTTATTCCTTCCTTCTGATTTTTTAGTTTTTTTCATTTTATTTTTCCGGTTTCCTGAAGACGGGGACACCCATAACGCATCCTTAACTCAATTAAACTATATAATATTATATATGGGCGTGTAGATCTCTTCAAGAGGAACACGTACATACCACATTTGTTTGACTTTAAAATAATTGAAATACCTTTTATTCCTTCCTTCTGATTTTTTAGTTTTTTCATTTTATTTTTCCGGTTTCCTGAAGACGGGGACACCCATAACGCATCCTTAACTCAATTAAACTATATAATATTATATATGGGCGTGTAGATCTCATCAAGAGGAACACGTACATACCACATTTGTTTGACTTTAAAATAATTGAAATACCTTTTATTCCTTCCTTCTGATTTTTTAGTTTTTTCATTTTATTTTTCCGGTTTCCTGAAGACGGGGACACCCATAACGCATCCTTAACTCAATTAAACTATATAATATTATATATGGGCGTGTAGATCTCTTCAAGAGGAACACGTACATACCACATTTGTTTGACTTTAAAATAATTGAAATACCTTTTATTCCTTCCTTCTGATTTTTTAGTTTTTTCATTTTATTTTTCCGGTTTCCTCCAGACGGGGACACCCATAACGCATCCTTAACTCACTTAAACTATATAATATTATATATATGGGCGTGTAGATCTCTTCAAGAGGAACACGTACATACCACATTTGTTTGACTTTAAAATAATTGAAATACCTTTTATTCCTTCCTTCTGATTTTTTAGTTTTTTCATTTTATTTTTCCGGTTTCCTCCAGACGGGGACACCCATAACGCATCCTTAACTCAATTAAACTATATAATATTATATATGGGCGTGTAGATCTCTTCAAGAGGAACACGTACATACCACATTTGTTTGACTTTAAAATAATTGAAATACCTTTTATTCCTTCCTTCTGATTTTTTAGTTTTTTCATTTTATTTTTCCGGTTTCCTCCAGACGGGGACACCCATAACGCATCCTTAACTCAATTAAACTATATAATATTATATATGGGCGTGTAGATCTCTTCAAGAGGAACACGTACATACCACATTTGTTTGACTTTAAAATAATTGAAATACCTTTTATTCCTTCCTTCTGATTTTTTAGTTTTTTCATTTTATTTTTCCGGTTTCCTCCAGACGGGGACACCCATAACGCATCCTTAACTCAATTAAACTATATAATATTATATATGGGCGTGTAGATCTCTTCAAGAGGAACACGTACATACCACATTTGTTTGACTTTAAAATAATTGAAATACCTTTTATTCCTTCCTTCTGATTTTTTAGTTTTTTCATTTTATTTTTCCGGTTTCCTGAAGACGGGGACACCCATAACGCATCCTTAACTCAATTAAACTATATAATATTATATATGGGCGTGTAGATCTCTTCAAGAGGAACACGTACATACCACATTTGTTTGACTTTAAAATAATTGAAATACCTTTTATTCCTTCCTTCTGATTTTTTAGTTTTTTCATTTTATTTTTCCGGTTTCCTCCAGACGGGGACACCCATAACGCATCCTTAACTCAATTAAACTATATAATATTATATATGGGCGTGTAGATCTCTTCAAGAGGAACACGTACATACCACATTTGTTTGACTTTAAAATAATTGAAATACCTTTTATTCCTTCCTTCTGATTTTTTAGTTTTTTCATTTTATTTTTCCGGTTTCCTCCAGACGGGGACACCCATAACGCATCCTTAACTCAATTAAACTATATAATATTATATATGGGCGTGTAGATCTCATCAAGAGGAACACGTACATACCACATTTGTTTGACTTTAAAATAATTGAAATACCTTTTATTCCTTCCTTCTGATTTTTTAGTTTTTTCATTTTATTTTTCCGGTTTCCTCCAGACGGGGACACCCATAACGCATCCTTAACTCAATTAAACTATATAATATTATATATGGGCGTGTAGATCTCTTCAAGAGGAACACGTACATACCACATTTGTTTGACTTTAAAATAATTGAAATACCTTTTATTCCTTCCTTCTGATTTTTTAGTTTTTTCATTTTATTTTTCCGGTTTCCTCCAGACGGGGACACCCATAACGCATCCTTAACTCAATTAAACTATATAATATTATATATGGGCGTGTAGATCTCTTCAAGAGGAACACGTACATACCACATTTGTTTGACTTTAAAATAATTGAAATACCTTTTATTCCTTCCTTCTGATTTTTTAGTTTTTTCATTTTATTTTTCCGGTTTCCTCCAGACGGGGACACCCATAACGCATCCTTAACTCAATTAAACTATATAATATTATATATGGGCGTGTAGATCTCTTCAAGAGGAACACGTACATACCACATTTGTTTGACTTTAAAATAATTGAAATACCTTTTATTCCTTCCTTCTGATTTTTTAGTTTTTTCATTTTATTTTTCCGGTTTCCTCCAGACGGGGACACCCATAACGCATCCTTAACTCAATTAAACTATATAATATTATATATGGGCGTGTAGATCTCTTCAAGAGGAACACGTACATACCACATTTGTTTGACTTTAAAATAATTGAAATACCTTTTATTCCTTCCTTCTGATTTTTTAGTTTTTTCATTTTATTTTTCCGGTTTCTTTGAGACGGGGACACCCATAACGCATCCTTAACTCACCTAAACTATTTAATATTATATATGGGCGTGTAGATCTCTTCAAGAGGAACACGTACATACCACATTTGTTTGACTTTAAAATAATTGAAATACCTTTTATTCCTTCCTTCTGATTTTTTAGTTTTTTCATTTTATTTTTCCGGTTTCCTGAAGACGGGGCACCCATAACGCATCCTTAACTCAATTAAACTATATAATATTATATATGGGCGTGTAGATCTCTTCAAGAGGAACACGTACATACCACATTTGTTTGACTTTAAAATAATTGAAATACCTTTTATTCCTTCCTTCTGATTTTTTAGTTTTTTCATTTTATTTTTCCGGTTTCCTCGAGACGGGGACACCCATAACGCATCCTTAACTCAATTAAACTATATAATATTATATATGGGCGTGTAGATCTCTTCAAGAGGAACACGTACATACCACATTTGTTTGACTTTAAAATAATTGAAATACCTTTTATTCCTTCCTTCTGATTTTTTAGTTTTTTCATTTTATTTTTCCGGTTTCCTCCAGACGGGGACACCCATAACGCATCCTTAACTCAATTAAACTATATAATATTATATATGGGCGTGTAGATCTCTTCAAGAGGAACACGTACATACCACATTTGTTTGACTTTAAAATAATTGAAATACCTTTTATTCCTTCCTTCTGATTTTTTAGTTTTTTCATTTTATTTTTCCGGTTTCCTCCAGACGGGGACACCCATAACGCATCCTTAACTCAATTAAACTATATAATATTATATATGGGCGTGTAGATCTCTTCAAGAGGAACACGTACATACCACATTTGTTTGACTTTAAAATAATTGAAATACCTTTTATTCCTTCCTTCTGATTTTTTAGTTTTTTCATTTTATTTTTCAGGTTTCCTCCAGACGGGGACAACCATAACGCATCCTTAACTCAATTAAACTATATAATATTATATATGGGCGTGTAGATCTCTTCAAGAGGAACACGTACATACCACATTTGTTTGACTTTAAAATAATTGAAATACCTTTTATTCCTTCCTTCTGATTTTTTAGTTTTTTTCATTTTATTTTTCCGGTTTCCTGAAGACGGGGACACCCATAACGCATCCTTAACTCAATTAAACTATATAATATTATATATGGGCGTGTAGATCTCTTCAAGAGGAACACGTACATACCACATTTGTTTGACTTTAAAATAATTGAAATACCTTTTATTCCTTCCTTCTGATTTTTTAGTTTTTTCATTTTATTTTTCCGGTTTCCTCCAGACGGGGACACCCATAACGCATCCTTAACTCAATTAAACTATATAATATTATATATGGGCGTGTAGATCTCTTCAAGAGGAACACGTACATACCACATTTGTTTGACTTTAAAATAATTGAAATACCTTTTATTCCTTCCTTCTGATTTTTTAGTTTTTTCATTTTATTTTTCCGGTTTCCTCCAGACGGGGACACCCATAACGCATCCTTAACTCAATTAAACTATATAATATTATATATGGGCGTGTAGATCTCTTCAAGAGGAACACGTACATACCACATTTGTTTGACTTTAAAATAATTGAAATACCTTTTATTCCTTCCTTCTGATTTTTTAGTTTTTTCATTTTATTTTTCCGGTTTCCTCCAGACGGGACACCCATAACGCATCCTTAACTCAATTAAACTATATAATATTATATATGGGCGTGTAGATCTCATCAAGAGGAACACGTACATACCACATTTGTTTGACTTTAAAATAATTGAAATACCTTTTATTCCTTCCTTCTGATTTTTTAGTTTTTTCATTTTATTTTTCCGGTTTCCTCCAGACGGGGACACCCATAACGCATCCTTAACTCAATTAAACTATATAATATTATATATGGGCGTGTAGATCTCTTCAAGAGGAACACGTACATACCACATTTGTTTGACTTTAAAATAATTGAAATACCTTTTATTCCTTCCTTCTGATTTTTTAGTTTTTTCATTTTATTTTTCCGGTTTCCTCCAGACGGGGACACCCATAACGCATCCTTAACTCAATTAAACTATATAATATTATATATGGGCGTGTAGATCTCTTCAAGAGGAACACGTACATACCACATTTGTTTGACTTTAAAATAATTGAAATACCTTTTATTCCTTCCTTCTGATTTTTTAGTTTTTTCATTTTATTTTTCCGGTTTCCTCCAGACGGGGACACCCATAACGCATCCTTAACTCAATTAAACTATATAATATTATATATGGGCGTGTAGATCTCTTCAAGAGGAACACGTACATACCACATTTGTTTGACTTTAAAATAATTGAAATACCTTTTATTCCTTCCTTCTGATTTTTTAGTTTTTTCATTTTATTTTTCCGGTTTCCTCCAGACGGGGACACCCATAACGCATCCTTAACTCAATTAAACTATATAATATTATATATGGGCGTGTAGATCTCTTCAAGAGGAACACGTACATACCACATTTGTTTGACTTTAAAATAATTGAAATACCTTTTATTCCTTCCTTCTGATTTTTTAGTTTTTTCATTTTATTTTTCCGGTTTCCTCCAGACGGGGACACCCATAACGCATCCTTAACTCAATTAAACTATATAATATTATATATGGGCGTGTAGATCTCTTCAAGAGGAACACGTACATACCACATTTGTTTGACTTTAAAATAATTGAAATACCTTTTATTCCTTCCTTCTGATTTTTTAGTTTTTTCATTTTATTTTTCCGGTTTCCTCCAGACGGGGACACCCATAACGCATCCTTAACTCAATTAAACTATATAATATTATATATGGGCGTGTAGATCTCTTCAAGAGGAACACGTACATACCACATTTGTTTGACTTTAAAATAATTGAAATACCTTTTATTCCTTCCTTCTGATTTTTTTAGTTTTTTCATTTTATTTTTCCGGTTTCCTCCAGACGGGAACACCCATAACGCATCCTTAACTCAATTAAACTATATAATATTATATATGGGCGTGTAGATCTCTTCAAGAGGAACACGTACATACCACATTTGTTTGACTTTAAAATAATTGAAATACCTTTTATTCCTTCCTTCTGATTTTTTAGTTTTTTCATTTTATTTTTCCGGTTTCCTCCAGACGGGGACACCCATAACGCATCCTTAACTCAATTAAACTATATAATATTATATATGGGCGTGTAGATCTCTTCAAGAGGAACACGTACATACCACATTTGTTTGACTTTAAAATAATTGAAATACCTTTTATTCCTTCCTTCTGATTTTTTAGTTTTTTCATTTTATTTTTCCGGTTTCCTCCAGACGGGGACACCCATAACGCATCCTTAACTCAATTAAACTATATAATATTATATATGGGCGTGTAGATCTCTTCAAGAGGAACACGTACATACCACATTTGTTTGACTTTAAAATAATTGAAATACCTTTTATTCCTTCCTTCTGATTTTTTAGTTTTTTCATTTTATTTTTCCGGTTTCCTCCAGACGGGGACACCCATAACGCATCCTTAACTCAATTAAACTATATAATATTATATATGGGCGTGTAGATCTCTTCAAGAGGAACACGTACATACCACATTTGTTTGACTTTAAAATAATTGAAATACCTTTTATTCCTTCCTTCTGATTTTTTAGTTTTTTCATTTTATTTTTCCGGTTTCCTCCAGACGGGGACACCCATAACGCATCCTTAACTCAATTAAACTATATAATATTATATATGGGCGTGTAGATCTCTTCAAGAGGAACACGTACATACCACATTTGTTTGACTTTAAAATAATTGAAATACCTTTTATTCCTTCCTTCTGATTTTTTAGTTTTTTCATTTTATTTTCCGGTTTCCTCCAGACGGGGACACCCATAACGCATCCTTAACTCAATTAAACTATATAATATTATATATGGGCGTGTAGATCTCTTCAAGAGGAACACGTACATACCACATTTGTTTGACTTTAAAATAATTGAAATACCTTTTATTCCTTCCTTCTGATTTTTTAGTTTTTTCATTTTATTTTTCCGGTTTCCTCCAGACGGGGACACCCATAACGCATCCTTAACTCAATTAAACTATATAATATTATATATGGGCGTGTAGATCTCTTCAAGAGGAACACGTACATACCACATTTGTTTGACTTTAAAATAATTGAAATACCTTTTATTCCTTCCTTCTGATTTTTTAGTTTTTTCATTTTATTTTTCCGGTTTCCTCCAGACGGGGACACCCATAACGCATCCTTAACTCAATTAAACTATATAATATTATATATGGGCGTGTAGATCTCTTCAAGAGGAACACGTACATACCACATTTGTTTGACTTTAAAATAATTGAAATACCTTTTATTCCTTCCTTCTGATTTTTTAGTTTTTTCATTTTATTTTTCCGGTTTCCTCCAGACGGGGACACCCATAACGCATCCTTAACTCAATTAAACTATATAATATTATATATGGGCGTGTAGATCTCTTCAAGAGGAACACGTACATACCACATTTGTTTGACTTTAAAATAATTGAAATACCTTTTATTCCTTCCTTCTGATTTTTTAGTTTTTTCATTTTATTTTTCCGGTTTCCTCCAGACGGGGACACCCATAACGCATCCTTAACTCAATTAAACTATATAATATTATATATGGGCGTGTAGATCTCTTCAAGAGGAACACGTACATACCACATTTGTTTGACTTTAAAATAATTGAAATACCTTTTATTCCTTCCTTCTGATTTTTTAGTTTTTTTCATTTTATTTTTCCGGTTTCCTCCAGACGGGGACACCCATAACGCATCCTTAACTCAATTAAACTATATAATATTATATATGGGCGTGTAGATCTCTTCAAGAGGAACACGTACATACCACATTTGTTTGACTTTAAAATAATTGAAATACCTTTTATTCCTTCCTTCTGATTTTTTAGTTTTTTCATTTTATTTTTCCGGTTTCCTCCAGACGGGGACACCCATAACGCATCCTTAACTCAATTAAACTATATAATATTATATATGGGCGTGTAGATCTCTTCAAGAGGAACACGTACATACCACATTTGTTTGACTTTAAAATAATTGAAATACCTTTTATTCCTTCCTTCTGATTTTTTAGTTTTTTCATTTTATTTTTCCGGTTTCCTCCAGACGGGGACACCCATAACGCATCCTTAACTCAATTAAACTATATAATATTATATATGGGCGTGTAGATCTCTTCAAGAGGAACACGTACATACCACATTTGTTTGACTTTAAAATAATTGAAATACCTTTTATTCCTTCCTTCTGATTTTTTAGTTTTTTCATTTTATTTTTCCGGTTTCCTCCAGACGGGGACACCCATAACGCATCCTTAACTCAATTAAACTATATAATATTATATATGGGCGTGTAGATCTCTTCAAGAGGAACACGTACATACCACATTTGTTTGACTTTAAAATAATTGAAATACCTTTTATTCCTTCCTTCTGATTTTTTAGTTTTTTCATTTTATTTTTCCGGTTTCCTCCAGACGGGGACACCCATAACGCATCCTTAACTCAATTAAACTATATAATTTTATATATGGGCGTGTAGATCTCTTCAAGAGGAACACGTACATACCACATTTGTTTGACTTTAAAATAATTGAAATACCTTTTATTCCTTCCTTCTGATTTTTTAGTTTTTTCATTTTATTTTTTCGGTTTCCTCCAGACGGGGACACCCATAACGCATCCTTAACTCAATTAAACTATATAATATTATATATGGGCGTGTAGATCTCTTCAAGAGGAACACGTACATACCACATTTGTTTGACTTTAAAATAATTGAAATACCTTTTATTCCTTCCTTCTGATTTTTTAGTTTTTTCATTTTATTTTTCCGGTTTCCTCCAGACGGGGACACCCATAACGCATCCTTAACTCACCTAAACTATTTAATATTATATATGGGCGTGTAGATCTCTTCAAGAGGAACACGTACATACCACATTTGTTTGACTTTAAAATAATTGAAATACCTTTTATTCCTTCCTTCTGATTTTTTAGTTTTTTCATTTTATTTTTCCGGTTTCCTCCAGACGGGGACACCCATAACGCATCCTTAACTCAATTAAACTATATAATATTATATATGGGCGTGTAGATCTCTTCAAGAGGAACACGTACATACCACATTTGTTTGACTTTAAAATAATTGAAATACCTTTTATTCCTTCCTTCTGATTTTTTAGTTTTTTCATTTTATTTTTCCGGTTTCCTCCAGACGGGGACACCCATAACGCATCCTTAACTCAATTAAACTATATAATATTATATATGGGCGTGTAGATCTCTTCAAGAGGAACACGTACATACCACATTTGTTTGACTTTAAAATAATTGAAATACCTTTTATTCCTTCCTTCTGATTTTTTAGTTTTTTCATTTTATTTTTCCGGTTTCCTCCAGACGGGGACACCCATAACGCATCCTTAACTCAATTAAACTATATAATATTATATATGGGCGTGTAGATCTCTTCAAGAGGAACACGTACATACCACATTTGTTTGACTTTAAAATAATTGAAATACCTTTTATTCCTTCCTTCTGATTTTTTAGTTTTTTCATTTTATTTTTCCGGTTTCCTGAAGACGGGGACACCCATAACGCATCCTTAACTCAATTAAACTATATAATATTATATATGGGCGTGTAGATCTCTTCAAGAGGAACACGTACATACCACATTTGTTTGACTTTAAAATAATTGAAATACCTTTTATTCCTTCCTTCTGATTTTTTAGTTTTTTCATTTTATTTTTCCGGTTTCCTCCAGACGGGGACACCCATAACGCATCCTTAACTCAATTAAACTATATAATATTATATATGGGCGTGTAGATCTCTTCAAGAGGAACACGTACATACCACATTTGTTTGACTTTAAAATAATTGAAATACCTTTTATTCCTTCCTTCTGATTTTTTAGTTTTTTCATTTTATTTTTCCGGTTTCCTCCAGACGGGGACACCCATAACGCATCCTTAACTCAATTAAAATATATAATATTATATATGGGCGTGTAGATCTCTTCAAGAGGAACACGTACATACCACATTTGTTTGACTTTAAAATAATTGAAATACCTTTTATTCCTTCCTTCTGATTTTTTAGTTTTTTTCATTTTATTTTTCCGGTTTCCTCCAGACGGGGACACCCATAACGCATCCTTAACTCAATTAAACTATATAAAATTATATATGGGCGTGTAGATCTCTTCAAGAGGAACACGTACATACCACATTTGTTTGACTTTAAAATAATTGAAATACCTTTTATTCCTTCCTTCTGATTTTTTAGTTTTTTCATTTTATTTTTCCGGTTTCCTCCAGACGGGGACACCCATAACGCATCCTTAACTCAATTAAACTATATAATATTATATATGGGCGTGTAGATCTCTTCAAGAGGAACACGTACATACCACATTTGTTTGACTTTAAAATAATTGAAATACCTTTTATTCCTTCCTTCTGATTTTTTAGTTTTTTTCATTTTATTTTTCCGGTTTCCTCCAGACGGGGACACCCATAACGCATCCTTAACTCAATTAAACTATATAATATTATATATGGGCGTGTAGATCTCTTCAAGAGGAACACGTACATACCACATTTGTTTGACTTTAAAATAATTGAAATACCTTTTATTCCTTCCTTCTGATTTTTTAGTTTTTTCATTTTATTTTTCCGGTTTCCTCCAGACGGGGACACCCATAACGCATCCTTAACTCAATTAAACTATATAATATTATATATGGGCGTGTAGATCTCTTCAAGAGGAACACGTACATACCACATTTGTTTGACTTTAAAATAATTGAAATACCTTTTATTCCTTCCTTCTGATTTTTTAGTTTTTTCATTTTATTTTTCCGGTTTCCTCCAGACGGGGACACCCATAACGCATCCTTAACTCAATTAAACTATATAATATTATATATGGGCGTGTAGATCTCTTCAAGAGGAACACGTACATACCACATTTGTTTGACTTTAAAATAATTGAAATACCTTTTATTCCTTCCTTCTGATTTTTTAGTTTTTTCATTTTATTTTTCCGGTTTCCTCCAGACGGGGACACCCATAACGCATCCTTATCTCAATTAAACTATATAATATTATATATGGGCGTGTAGATCTCTTCAAGAGGAACACGTACATACCACATTTGTTTGACTTTAAAATAATTGAAATACCTTTTATTCCTTCCTTCTGATTTTTTAGTTTTTTCATTTTATTTTTCCGGTTTCCTCCAGACGGGGACACCCATAACGCATCCTTAACTCAATTAAACTATATAATATTATATATGGGCGTGTAGATCTCTTCAAGAGGAACACGTACATACCACATTTGTTTGACTTTAAAATAATTGAAATACCTTTTATTCCTTCCTTCTGATTTTTTAGTTTTTTCATTTTATTTTTCCGGTTTCCTCCAGACGGGGACACCCATAACGCATCCTTAACTCAATTAAACTATATAATATTATATATGGGCGTGTAGATCTCTTCAAGAGGAACACGTACATACCACATTTCTTTGACTTTAAAATAATTGAAATACCTTTTATTCCTTCCTTCTGATTTTTTAGTTTTTTCATTTTATTTTTCCGGTTTCCTGAAGACGGGGACACCCATAACGCATCCTTAACTCAATTAAACTATATAATATTATATATGGGCGTGTAGATCTCTTCAAGAGGAACACGTACATACCACATTTGTTTGACTTTAAAATAATTGAAATACCTTTTATTCCTTCCTTCTGATTTTTTAGTTTTTTCATTTTATTTTTCCGGTTTCCTGAAGACGGGGACACCCATAACGCATCCTTAACTCAATTAAACTATATAATATTATATATGGGCGTGTAGATCTCTTCAAGAGGAACACGTACATACCACATTTCTTTGACTTTAAAATAATTGAAATACCTTTTATTCCTTCCTTCTGATTTTTTAGTTTTTTTCATTTTATTTTTCCGGTTTCCTGAAGACGGGGACACCCATAACGCATCCTTAACTCAATTAAACTATATAATATTATATATGGGCGTGTAGATCTCTTCAAGAGGAACACGTACATACCACATTTGTTTGACTTTAAAATAATTGAAATACCTTTTATTCCTTCCTTCTGATTTTTTAGTTTTTTCATTTTATTTTTCCGGTTTCCTCCAGACGGGGACACCCATAACGCATCCTTAACTCAATTAAACTATATAATATTATATATGGGCGTGTAGATCTCTTCAAGAGGAACACGTACATACCACATTTCTTTGACTTTAAAATAATTGAAATACCTTTTATTCCTTCCTTCTGATTTTTTAGTTTTTTCATTTTATTTTTCCGGTTTCCTGAAGACGGGGACACCCATAACGCATCCTTAACTCAATTAAACTATATAATATTATATATGGGCGTGTAGATCTCTTCAAGAGGAACACGTACATACCACATTTCTTTGACTTTAAAATAATTGAAATACCTTTTATTCCTTCCTTCTGATTTTTTAGTTTTTTCATTTTATTTTTCCGGTTTCCTGAAGACGGGGACACCCATAACGCATCCTTAACTCAATTAAACTATATAATATTATATATGGGCGTGTAGATCTCTTCAAGAGGAACACGTACATACCACATTTCTTTGACTTTAAAATAATTGAAATACCTTTTATTCGTTCCTTCTGATTTTTTAGTTTTTTTCATTTTATTTTTCCGGTTTCCTGAAGACGGGGACACCCATAACGCATCCTTAACTCAATTAAACTATATAATATTATATATGGGCGTGTAGATCTCTTCAAGAGGAACACGTACATACCACATTTGTTTGACTTTAAAATAATTGAAATACCTTTTATTCCTTCCTTCTGATTTTTTAGTTTTTTCATTTTATTTTTCCGGTTTCCTGAAGACGGGGACACCCATAACGCATCCTTAACTCAATTAAACTATATAATATTATATATGGGCGTGTAGATCTCATCAAGAGGAACACGTACATACCACATTTGTTTGACTTTAAAATAATTGAAATACCTTTTATTCCTTCCTTCTGATTTTTTAGTTTTTTTCATTTTATTTTTCCGGTTTCCTGAAGACGGGGACACCCATAACGCATCCTTAACTCAATTAAACTATATAATATTATATATGGGCGTGTAGATCTCTTCAAGAGGAACACGTACATACCACATTTGTTTGACTTTAAAATAATTGAAATACCTTTTATTCCTTCCTTCTGATTTTTTAGTTTTTTCATTTTATTTTTCCGGTTTCCTGAAGACGGGGACACCCATAACGCATCCTTAACTCAATTAAACTATATAATATTATATATGGGCGTGTAGATCTCTTCAAGAGGAACACGTACATACCACATTTGTTTGACTTTAAAATAATTGAAATACCTTTTATTCCTTCCTTCTGATTTTTTAGTTTTTTTCATTTTATTTTTCCGGTTTCCTGAAGACGGGGACACCCATAACGCATCCTTAACTCAATTAAACTATATAATATTATATATGGGCGTGTAGATCTCTTCAAGAGGAACACGTACATACCACATTTGTTTGACTTTAAAATAATTGAAATACCTTTTATTCCTTCCTTCTGATTTTTTAGTTTTTTCATTTTATTTTTCCGGTTTCCTGAAGACGGGGACACCCATAACGCATCCTTAACTCAATTAAACTATATAATATTATATATGGGCGTGTAGA
Source organism: Pardosa pseudoannulata (assembly GCA_032207245.1). NCBI lineage: Eukaryota > Metazoa > Arthropoda > Arachnida > Araneae > Lycosidae > Pardosa > Pardosa pseudoannulata. Next base: position 126,641,357 of record CM063500.1, on the reverse strand, counting down.
TCTCTTCAAGAGGAACACGTACATACCACATTTGTTTGACTTTAAAATAATTGAAATACCTTTTATTCCTTCCTTCTGATTTTTTAGTTTTTTCATTTTATTTTTCCGGTTTCCTGAAGACGGGGACACCCATAACGCATCCTTAACTCAATTAAACTATATAATATTATATATGGGCGTGTAGATCTCTTCAAGAGGAACACGTACATACCACATTTGTTTGACTTTAAAATAATTGAAATACCTTTTATTCCTTCCTTCTGATTTTTTAGTTTTTTCATTTTATTTTTCCGGTTTCCTGAAGACGGGGACACCCATAACGCATCCTTAACTCAATTAAACTATATAATATTATATATGGGCGTGTAGATCTCTTCAAGAGGAACACGTACATACCACATTTGTTTGACTTTAAAATAATTGAAATACCTTTTATTCCTTCCTTCTGATTTTTTAGTTTTTTCATTTTATTTTTCCGGTTTCCTGAAGACGGGGACACCCATAACGCATCCTTAACTCAATTAAACTATATAATATTATATATGGGCGTGTAGATCTCTTCAAGAGGAACACGTACATACCACATTTCTTTGACTTTAAAATAATTGAAATACCTTTTATTCCTTCCTTCTGATTTTTTAGTTTTTTCATTTTATTTTTCCGGTTTCCTGAAGACGGGGACACCCATAACGCATCCTTAACTCAATTAAACTATATAATATTATATATGGGCGTGTAGATCTCTTCAAGAGGAACACGTACATACCACATTTGTTTGACTTTAAAATAATTGAAATACCTTTTATTCCTTCCTTCTGATTTTTTTAGTTTTTTCATTTTATTTTTCCGGTTTCCTGAAGACGGGGACACCCATAACGCATCCTTAACTCAATTAAACTATATAATATTATATATGGGCGTGTAGATCTCTTCAAGAGGAACACGTACATACCACATTTGTTTGACTTTAAAATAATTGAAATACCTTTTAATCCTTCCTTCTGATTTTTTAGTTTTTTCATTTTATTTTTCCGGATTTCCTGAAGACGGGGACACCCATAACGCATCCTTAACTCAATTAAACTATATAATATTATATATGGGCGTGTAGATCTCTTCAAGAGGAACACGTACATACCACATTTGTTTGACTTTAAAATAATTGAAATACCTTTTATTCCTTCCTTCTGATTTTTTAGTTTTTTCATTTTATTTTTCCGGTTTCCTGAAGACGGGGACACCCATAACGCATCCTTAACTCAATTAAACTATATAATATTATATATGGGCGTGTAGATCTCTTCAAGAGGAACACGTACATACCACATTTCTTTGACTTTAAAATAATTGAAATACCTTTTATTCCTTCCTTCTGATTTTTTAGTTTTTTCATTTTATTTTTCCGGTTTCCTGAAGACGGGGACACCCAAAACTCATCCTTAACTCAATTAAACTATATAATATTATATATGGGCGTGTAGATCTCTTCAAGAGGAACACGTACATACCACATTTCTTTGACTTTAAAATAATTGAAATACCTTTTATTCCTTCCTTCTGATTTTTTAGTTTTTTCATTTTATTTTTCCGGTTTCCTGAAGACGGGGACACCCATAACGCATCCTTAACTCAATTAAACTATATAATATTATATATGGGCGTGTAGATCTCTTCAAGAGGAACACGTACATACCACATTTGATTGACTTTAAAATAATTGAAATACCTTTTATTCCTTCCTTCTGATTTTTTAGTTTTTTCATTTTATTTTTCCGGTTTCCTGAAGACGGGGACACCCATAACGCATCCTTAACTCAATTAAACTATATAATATTATATATGGGCGTGTAGATCTCTTCAAGAGGAACACGTACATACCACATTTGTTTGACTTTAAAATAATTGAAATACCTTTTATTCCTTCCTTCTGATTTTTTAGTTTTTTCATTTTATTTTTTCCGGTTTCCTGAAGACGGGGACACCCATAACGCATCCTTAACTCAATTAAACTATATAATATTATATATGGGCGTGTAGATCTCTTCAAGAGGAACACGTACATACCACATTTGTTTGACTTTAAAATAATTGAAATACCTTTTATTCCTTCCTTCTGATTTTTTAGTTTTTTCATTTTATTTTTTCCGGTTTCCTGAAGACGGGGACACCCATAACGCATCCTTAACTCAATTAAACTATATAATATTATATATGGGCGTGTAGATCTCTTCAAGAGGAACACGTACATACCACATTTGTTTGACTTTAAAATAATTGAAATACCTTTTATTCCTTCCTTCTGATTTTTTAGTTTTTTCATTTTATTTTTCCGGTTTCCTGAAGACGGGGACACCCATAACGCATCCTTAACTCAATTAAACTATATAATATTATATATGGGCGTGTAGATCTCTTCAAGAGGAACACGTACATACCACATTTGTTTGACTTTAAAATAATTGAAATACCTTTTATTCCTTCCTTCTGATTTTTTAGTTTTTTCATTTTATTTTTCCGGTTTCCTGAAGACGGGGACACCCATAACGCATCCTTAACTCAATTAAACTATATAATATTATATATGGGCGTGTAGATCTCTTCAAGAGGAACACGTACATACCACATTTCTTTGACTTTAAAATAATTGAAATACCTTTTATTCCTTCCTTCTGATTTTTTAGTTTTTTCATTTTATTTTTCCGGTTTCCTGAAGACGGGGACACCCATAACGCATCCTTAACTCAATTAAACTATATAATATTATATATGGGCGTGTAGATCTCTTCAAGAGGAACACGTACATACCACATTTCTTTGACTTTAAAATAATTGAAATACCTTTTATTCCTTCCTTCTGATTTTTTAGTTTTTTCATTTTATTTTTCCGGTTTCCTGAAGACGGGGACACCCATAACGCATCCTTAACTCAATTAAACTATATAATATTATATATGGGCGTGTAGATCTCTTCAAGAGGAACACGTACATACCACATTTCTTTGACTTTAAAATAATTGAAATACCTTTTATTCCTTCCTTCTGATTTTTTTAGTTTTTTCATTTTATTTTTCCGGTTTCCTGAAGACGGGGACACCCATAACGCATCCTTAACTCAATTAAACTATATAATATTATATATGGGCGTGTAGATCTCTTCAAGAGGAACACGTACATACCACATTTCTTTGACTTTAAAATAATTGAAATACCTTTTATTCCTTCCTTCTGATTTTTTAGTTTTTTTCATTTTATTTTTCCGGTTTCCTGAAGACGGGGACACCCATAACGCATCCTTAACTCAATTAAACTATATAATATTATATATGGGCGTGTAGATCTCTTCAAGAGGAACACGTACATACCACATTTCTTTGACTTTAAAATAATTGAAATACCTTTTATTCCTTCCTTCTGATTTTTTAGTTTTTTCATTTTATTTTTCCGGTTTCCTGAAGACGGGGACACCCATAACGCATCCTTAACTCAATTAAACTATATAATATTATATATGGGCGTGTAGATCTCTTCAAGAGGAACACGTACATACCACATTTGTTTGACTTTAAAATAATTGAAATACCTTTTATTCCTTCCTTCTGATTTTTTAGTTTTTTCATTTTATTTTTCCGGTTTCCTGAAGACGGGGACACCCATAACGCATCCTTAACTCAATTAAACTATATAATATTATATATGGGCGTGTAGATCTCTTCAAGAGGAACACGTACATACCACATTTGTTTGACTTTAAAATAATTGAAATACCTTTTATTCCTTCCTTCTGATTTTTTAGTTTTTTCATTTTATTTTTCCGGTTTCCTGAAGACGGGGACACCCATAACGCATCCTTAACTCAATTAAACTATATAATATTATATATGGGCGTGTAGATCTCTTCAAGAGGAACACGTACATACCACATTTCTTTGACTTTAAAATAATTGAAATACCTTTTATTCCTTCCTTCTGATTTTTTAGTTTTTTTCATTTTATTTTTCCGGTTTCCTGAAGACGGGGACACCCATAACGCATCCTTAACTCAATTAAACTATATAATATTATATATGGGCGTGTAGATCTCTTCAAGAGGAACACGTACATACCACATTTCTTTGACTTTAAAATAATTGAAATACCTTTTATTCCTTCCTTCTGATTTTTTAGTTTTTTCATTTTATTTTTCCGGTTTCCTGAAGACGGGGACACCCATAACGCATCCTTAACTCAATTAAACTATATAATATTATATATGGGCGTGTAGATCTCTTCAAGAGGAACACGTACATACCACATTTGTTTGACTTTAAAATAATTGAAATACCTTTTATTCCTTCCTTCTGATTTTTTAGTTTTTTTCATTTTATTTTTCCGGTTTCCTGAAGACGGGGACACCCATAACGCATCCTTAACTCAATTAAACTATATAATATTATATATGGGCGTGTAGATCTCTTCAAGAGGAACACGTACATACCACATTTGTTTGACTTTAAAATAATTGAAATACCTTTTATTCCTTCCTTCTGATTTTTTAGTTTTTTTCATTTTATTTTTCCGGTTTCCTGAAGACGGGGACACCCATAACGCATCCTTAACTCAATTAAACTATATAATATTATATATGGGCGTGTAGATCTCTTCAAGAGGAACACGTACATACCACATTTGTTTGACTTTAAAATAATTGAAATACCTTTTATTCCTTCCTTCTGATTTTTTAGTTTTTTCATTTTATTTTTCCGGTTTCCTGAAGACGGGGACACCCATAACGCATCCTTAACTCAATTAAACTATATAATATTATATATGGGCGTGTAGATCTCTTCAAGAGGAACACGTACATACCACATTTGTTTGACTTTAAAATAATTGAAATACCTTTTATTCCTTCCTTCTGATTTTTTAGTTTTTTCATTTTATTTTTCCGGTTTCCTGAAGACGGGGACACCCATAACGCATCCTTAACTCAATTAAACTATATAATATTATATATGGGCGTGTAGATCTCTTCAAGAGGAACACGTACATACCACATTTGTTTGACTTTAAAATAATTGAAATACCTTTTATTCCTTCCTTCTGATTTTTTAGTTTTTTCATTTTATTTTTCCGGTTTCCTGAAGACGGGGACACCCATAACGCATCCTTAACTCAATTAAACTATATAATATTATATATGGGCGTGTAGATCTCTTCAAGAGGAACACGTACATACCACATTTTTTTGACTTTAAAATAATTGAAATACCTTTTATTCCTTCCTTCTGATTTTTTAGTTTTTTCATTTTATTTTTCCGGTTTCCTGAAGACGGGGACACCCATAACGCATCCTTAACTCAATTAAACTATATAATATTATATATGGGCGTGTAGATCTCTTCAAGAGGAACACGTACATACCACATTTGTTTGACTTTAAAATAATTGAAATACCTTTTATTCCTTCCTTCTGATTTTTTAGTTTTTTTCATTTTATTTTTCCGGTTTCCTGAAGACGGGGACACCCATAACGCATCCTTAACTCAATTAAACTATATAATATTATATATGGGCGTGTAGATCTCTTCAAGAGGAACACGTACATACCACATTTTCTTTGACTTTAAAATAATTGAAATACCTTTTATTCCTTCCTTCTGATTTTTTAGTTTTTTCATTTTATTTTTCCGGTTTCCTGAAGACGGGGACACCCATAACGCATCCTTAACTCAATTAAACTATATAATATTATATATGGGCGTGTAGATCTCTTCAAGAGGAACACGTACATACCACATTTGTTTGACTTTAAAATAATTGAAATACCTTTTATTCCTTCCTTCTGATTTTTTAGTTTTTTCATTTTATTTTTCCGGTTTCCTGAAGACGGGGACACCCATAACGCATCCTTAACTCAATTAAACTATATAATATTATATATGGGCGTGTAGATCTCTTCAAGAGGAACACGTACATACCACATTTGTTTGACTTTAAAATAATTGAAATACCTTTTATTCCTTCCTTCTGATTTTTTAGTTTTTTCATTTTATTTTTCCGGTTTCCTGAAGACGGGGACACCCATAACGCATCCTTAACTCAATTAAACTATATAATATTATATATGGGCGTGTAGATCTCTTCAAGAGGAACACGTACATACCACATTTCTTTGACTTTAAAATAATTGAAATACCTTTTATTCCTTCCTTCTGATTTTTTAGTTTTTTCATTTTATTTTTCCGGTTTCCTGAAGACGGGGACACCCATAACGCATCCTTAACTCAATTAAACTATATAATATTATATATGGGCGTGTAGATCTCTTCAAGAGGAACACGTACATACCACATTTGTTTGACTTTAAAATAATTGAAATACCTTTTATTCCTTCCTTCTGATTTTTTAGTTTTTTCATTTTATTTTTCCGGTTTCCTGAAGACGGGGACACCCATAACGCATCCTTAACTCAATTAAACTATATAATATTATATATGGGCGTGTAGATCTCTTCAAGAGGAACACGTACATACCACATTTCTTTGACTTTAAAATAATTGAAATACCTTTTATTCCTTCCTTCTGATTTTTTAGTTTTTTCATTTTATTTTTCCGGTTTCCTGAAGACGGGGACACCCATAACGCATCCTTAACTCAATTAAACTATATAATATTATATATGGGCGTGTAGATCTCTTCAAGAGGAACACGTACATACCACATTTGTTTGACTTTAAAATAATTGAAATACCTTTTATTCCTTCCTTCTGATTTTTTAGTTTTTTCATTTTATTTTTCCGGTTTCCTGAAGACGGGGACACCCATAACGCATCCTTAACTCAATTAAACTATATAATATTATATATGGGCGTGTAGATCTCTTCAAGAGGAACACGTACATACCACATTTGTTTGACTTTAAAATAATTGAAATACCTTTTATTCCTTCCTTCTGATTTTTTAGTTTTTTCATTTTATTTTTCCGGTTTCCTGAAGACGGGGACACCCATAACGCATCCTTAACTCAATTAAACTATATAATATTATATATGGGCGTGTAGATCTCTTCAAGAGGAACACGTACATACCACATTTGTTTGACTTTAAAATAATTGAAATACCTTTTATTCCTTCCTTCTGATTTTTTAGTTTTTTCATTTTATTTTTCCGGTTTCCTGAAGACGGGGACACCCATAACGCATCCTTAACTCAATTAAACTATATAATATTATATATGGGCGTGTAGATCTCTTCAAGAGGAACACGTACATACCACATTTGTTTGACTTTAAAATAATTGAAATACCTTTTATTCCTTCCTTCTGATTTTTTAGTTTTTTCATTTTATTTTTCCGGTTTCCTGAAGACGGGGACACCCATAACGCATCCTTAACTCAATTAAACTATATAATATTATATATGGGCGTGTAGATCTCTTCAAGAGGAACACGTACATACCACATTTGTTTGACTTTAAAATAATTGAAATACCTTTTATTCCTTCCTTCTGATTTTTTAGTTTTTTCATTTTATTTTTCCGGTTTCCTGAAGACGGGGACACCCATAACGCATCCTTAACTCAATTAAACTATATAATATTATATATGGGCGTGTAGATCTCTTCAAGAGGAACACGTACATACCACATTTGTTTGACTTTAAAATAATTGAAATACCTTTTATTCCTTCCTTCTGATTTTTTAGTTTTTTCATTTTATTTTTCCGGTTTCCTGAAGACGGGGACACCCATAACGCATCCTTAACTCAATTAAACTATATAATATTATATATGGGCGTGTAGATCTCTTCAAGAGGAACACGTACATACCACATTTGTTTGACTTTAAAATAATTGAAATACCTTTTATTCCTTCCTTCTGATTTTTTAGTTTTTTCATTTTATTTTTCCGGTTTCCTGAAGACGGGGACACCCATAACGCATCCTTAACTCAATTAAACTATATAATATTATATATGGGCGTGTAGATCTCTTCAAGAGGAACACGTACATACCACATTTCTTTGACTTTAAAATAATTGAAATACCTTTTATTCCTTCCTTCTGATTTTTTAGTTTTTTCATTTTATTTTTCCGGTTTTCCTGAAGACGGGGACACCCATAACGCATCCTTAACTCAATTAAACTATATAATATTATATATGGGCGTGTAGATCTCTTCAAGAGGAACACGTACATACCACATTTGTTTGACTTTAAAATAATTGAAATACCTTTTATTCCTTCCTTCTGATTTTTTAGTTTTTTTCATTTTATTTTTCCGGTTTCCTGAAGACGGGGACACCCATAACGCATCCTTAACTCAATTAAACTATATAATATTATATATGGGCGTGTAGATCTCTTCAAGAGGAACACGTACATACCACATTTGTTTGACTTTAAAATAATTGAAATACCTTTTATTCCTTCCTTCTGATTTTTTAGTTTTTTCATTTTATTTTTCCGGTTTCCTGAAGACGGGGACACCCATAACGCATCCTTAACTCAATTAAACTATATAATATTATATATGGGCGTGTAGATCTCTTCAAGAGGAACACGTACATACCACATTTCTTTGACTTTAAAATAATTGAAATACCTTTTATTCCTTCCTTCTGATTTTTTAGTTTTTTCATTTTATTTTTCCGGTTTCCTGAAGACGGGGACACCCATAACGCATCCTTAACTCAATTAAACTATATAATATTATATATGGGCGTGTAGATCTCTTCAAGAGGAACACGTACATACCACATTTGTTTGACTTTAAAATAATTGAAATACCTTTTATTCCTTCCTTCTGATTTTTTAGTTTTTTCATTTTATTTTTCCGGTTTCCTGAAGACGGGGACACCCATAACGCATCCTTAACTCAATTAAACTATATAATATTATATATGGGCGTGTAGATCTCTTCAAGAGGAACACGTACATACCACATTTGTTTGACTTTAAAATAATTGAAATACCTTTTATTCCTTCCTTCTGATTTTTTAGTTTTTTCATTTTATTTTTCCGGTTTCCTGAAGACGGGGACACCCATAACGCATCCTTAACTCAATTAAACTATATAATATTATATATGGGCGTGTAGATCTCTTCAAGAGGAACACGTACATACCACATTTGTTTGACTTTAAAATAATTGAAATACCTTTTATTCCTTCCTTCTGATTTTTTAGTTTTTTCATTTTATTTTTCCGGTTTCCTGAAGACGGGGACACCCATAACGCATCCTTAACTCAATTAAACTATATAATATTATATATGGGCGTGTAGATCTCTTCAAGAGGAACACGTACATACCACATTTGTTTGACTTTAAAATAATTGAAATACCTTTTATTCCTTCCTTCTGATTTTTTAGTTTTTTCATTTTATTTTTCCGGTTTCCTGAAGACGGGGACACCCATAACGCATCCTTAACTCAATTAAACTATATAATATTATATATGGGCGTGTAGATCTCTTCAAGAGGAACACGTACATACCACATTTGTTTGACTTTAAAATAATTGAAATACCTTTTATTCCTTCCTTCTGATTTTTTAGTTTTTTCATTTTATTTTTCCGGTTTCCTGAAGACGGGGACACCCATAACGCATCCTTAACTCAATTAAACTATATAATATTATATATGGGCGTGTAGATCTCTTCAAGAGGAACACGTACATACCACATTTGTTTGACTTTAAAATAATTGAAATACCTTTTATTCCTTCCTTCTGATTTTTTAGTTTTTTCATTTTATTTTTCCGGTTTCCTGAAGACGGGGACACCCATAACGCATCCTTAACTCAATTAAACTATATAATATTATATATGGGCGTGTAGATCTCTTCAAGAGGAACACGTACATACCACATTTCTTTGACTTTAAAATAATTGAAATACCTTTTATTCCTTCCTTCTGATTTTTTAGTTTTTTCATTTTATTTTTCCGGTTTCCTGAAGACGGGGACACCCATAACGCATCCTTAACTCAATTAAACTATATAATATTATATATGGGCGTGTAGATCTCTTCAAGAGGAACACGTACATACCACATTTCTTTGACTTTAAAATAATTGAAATACCTTTTATTCCTTCCTTCTGATTTTTTAGTTTTTTCATTTTATTTTTCCGGTTTCCTGAAGACGGGGACACCCATAACGCATCCTTAACTCAATTAAACTATATAATATTATATATGGGCGTGTAGATCTCTTCAAGAGGAACACGTACATACCACATTTGTTTGACTTTAAAATAATTCAAATACCTTTTATTCCTTCCTTCTGATTTTTTAGTTTTTTCATTTTATTTTTCCGGTTTCCTGAAGACGGGGACACCCATAACGCATCCTTAACTCAACTAAACTATATAATATTATACATGGGCGTGTAGATCTCTTCAAGAGGAACACGTACATACCACATTTGTTTGACTTTAAAATAATTCAAATACCTTTTATTCCTTCCTTCTGATTTTTAGTTTTTTCATTTTATTTTTCCGGTTTCCTGAAGACGTTGACACCCATAACGCATCCTTAACTCAACTAAACTATATAATATTATACATGGGCGTGTAGATCTCTTCAAGAGGAACACGTACATACCACATTTGTTTGACTTTAAAATAATTGAAATACCTTTTATTCCTTCCTTCTGATTTTTTAGTTTTTTCATTTTATTTTTCCGGTTTCCTGAAGACGGGGACACCCATAACGCATCCTTAACTCAACTAAACTATATAATATTATATATGGGCGTGTAGATCTCTTCAAGAGGAACACGTACATACCACATTTGTTTGACTTTAAAATAATTGAAATACCTTTTATTCCTTCCTTCTGATTTTTTAGTTTTTTCATTTTATTTTTCCGGTTTCCTGAAGACGGGGACACCCATAACGCATCCTTAACTCAATTAAACTATATAATATTATATATGGGCGTGTAGATCTCTTCAAGAGGAACACGTACATACCACATTTGTTTGACTTTAAAATAATTGAAATACCTTTTATTCCTTCCTTCTGATTTTTTAGTTTTTTCATTTTATTTTTCCGGTTTCCTGAAGACGGGGACACCCATAACGCATCCTTAACTCAATTAAACTATATAATATTATATATGGGCGTGTAGATCTCTTCAAGAGGAACACGTACATACCACATTTGTTTGACTTTAAAATAATTGAAATACCTTTTATTCCTTCCTTCTGATTTTTTAGTTTTTTCATTTTATTTTTCCGGTTTCCTGAAGACGGGGACACCCATAACGCATCCTTAACTCAATTAAACTATATAATATTATATATGGGCGTGTAGATCTCTTCAAGAGGAACACGTACATACCACATTTGTTTGACTTTAAAATAATTGAAATACCTTTTATTCCTTCCTTCTGATTTTTTAATTTTTTTCATTTTATTTTTCCGGTTTCCTGAAGACGGGGACACCCATAACGCATCCTTAACTCAATTAAACTATATAATATTATATATGGGCGTGTAGATCTCTTCAAGAGGAACACGTACATACCACATTCTTTGACTTTAAAATAATTGAAATACCTTTTATTCCTTCCTTCTGATTTTTTAGTTTTTTCATTTTATTTTTCCGGTTTCCTGAAGACGGGGACACCCATAACGCATCCTTAACTCAATTAAACTATATAATATTATATATGGGCGTGTAGATCTCTTCAAGAGGAACACGTACATACCACATTTGTTTGACTTTAAAATAATTGAAATACCTTTTATTCCTTCCTTCTGATTTTTTAGTTTTTTCATTTTATTTTTCCGGTTTCCTGAAGACGGGGACACCCATAACGCATCCTTAACTCAATTAAACTATATAATATTATATATGGGCGTGTAGATCTCTTCAAGAGGAACACGTACATACCACATTTGTTTGACTTTAAAATAATTGAAATACCTTTTATTCCTTCCTTCTGATTTTTTAGTTTTTTCATTTTATTTTTCCGGTTTCCTGAAGACGGGGACACCCATAACGCATCCTTAACTCAATTAAACTATATAATATTATATATGGGCGTGTAGATCTCTTCAAGAGGAACACGTACATACCACATTTCTTTGACTTTAAAATAATTGAAATACCTTTTATTCCTTCCTTCTGATTTTTTAGTTTTTTCATTTTATTTTTCCGGTTTCCTGAAGACGGGGACACCCATAACGCATCCTTAACTCAATTAAACTATATAATATTATATATGGGCGTGTAGATCTCTTCAAGAGGAACACGTACATACCACATTTGTTTGACTTTAAAATAATTGAAATACCTTTTATTCCTTCCTTCTGATTTTTTAGTTTTTTCATTTTATTTTTCCGGTTTCCTGAAGACGGGGACACCCATAACGCATCCTTAACTCAATTAAACTATATAATATTATATATGGGCGTGTAGATCTCTTCAAGAGGAACACGTACATACCACATTTGTTTGACTTTAAAATAATTGAAATACCTTTTATTCCTTCCTTCTGATTTTTTAGTTTTTTCATTTTATTTTTCCGGTTTCCTGAAGACGGGGACACCCATAACGCATCCTTAACTCAATTAAACTATATAATATTATATATGGGCGTGTAGATCTCTTCAAGAGGAACACGTACATACCACATTTGTTTGACTTTAAAATAATTGAAATACCTTTTATTCCTTCCTTCTGATTTTTTAGTTTTTTCATTTTATTTTTCCGGTTTCCTGAAGACGGGGACACCCATAACGCATCCTTAACTCAATTAAACTATATAATATTATATATGGGCGTGTAGATCTCTTCAAGAGGAACACGTACATACCACATTTGTTTGACTTTAAAATAATTGAAATACCTTTTATTCCTTCCTTCTGATTTTTTAGTTTTTTCATTTTATTTTTCCGGTTTCCTGAAGACGGGGACACCCATAACGCATCCTTAACTCAATTAAACTATATAATATTATATATGGGCGTGTAGATCTCTTCAAGAGGAACACGTACATACCACATTTGTTTACTTTAAAATAATTGAAATACCTTTTATTCCTTCCTTCTGATTTTTTAGTTTTTTCATTTTATTTTTCCGGTTTCCTGAAGACGGGGACACCCATAACGCATCCTTAACTCAATTAAACTATATAATATTATATATGGGCGTGTAGATCTCTTCAAGAGGAACACGTACATACCACATTTGTTTGACTTTAAAATAATTGAAATACCTTTTATTCCTTCCTTCTGATTTTTTAGTTTTTTCATTTTATTTTTCCGGTTTCCTGAAGACGGGGACACCCATAACGCATCCTTAACTCAATTAAACTATATAATATTATATATGGGCGTGTAGATCTCTTCAAGAGGAACACGTACATACCACATTTCTTTGACTTTAAAATAATTGAAATACCTTTTATTCCTTCCTTCTGATTTTTTAGTTTTTTCATTTTATTTTTCCGGTTTCCTGAAGACGGGGACACCCATAACGCATCCTTAACTCAATTAAACTATATAATATTATATATGGGCGTGTAGATCTCTTCAAGAGGAACACGTACATACCACATTTCTTTGACTTTAAAATAATTGAAATACCTTTTATTCCTTCCTTCTGATTTTTTAGTTTTTTCATTTTATTTTTCCGGTTTCCTGAAGACGGGGACACCCATAACGCATCCTTAACTCAATTAAACTATATAATATTATATATGGGCGTGTAGATCTCTTCAAGAGGAACACGTACATACCACATTTCTTTGACTTTAAAATAATTGAAATACCTTTTATTCCTTCCTTCTGATTTTTTAGTTTTTTCATTTTATTTTTCCGGTTTCCTGAAGACGGGGACACCCATAACGCATCCTTAACTCAATTAAACTATATAATATTATATATGGGCGTGTAGATCTCTTCAAGAGGAACACGTACATACCACATTTCTTTGACTTTAAAATAATTGAAATACCTTTTATTCCTTCCTTCTGATTTTTTAGTTTTTTCATTTTATTTTTCCGGTTTCCTGAAGACGGGGACACCCATAACGCATCCTTAACTCAATTAAACTATATAATATTATATATGGGCGTGTAGATCTCTTCAAGAGGAACACGTACATACCACATTTGTTTGACTTTAAAATAATTGAAATACCTTTTATTCCTTCCTTCTGATTTTTTAGTTTTTTCATTTTATTTTTCCGGTTTCCTGAAGACGGGGACACCCATAACGCATCCTTAACTCAATTAAACTATATAATATTATATATGGGCGTGTAGATCTCTTCAAGAGGAACACGTACATACCACATTTGTTTGACTTTAAAATAATTGAAATACCTTTTATTCCTTCCTTCTGATTTTTTAGTTTTTTCATTTTATTTTTCCGGTTTCCTGAAGACGGGGACACCCATAACGCATCCTTAACTCAATTAAACTATATAATATTATATATGGGCGTGTAGATCTCTTCAAGAGGAACACGTACATACCACATTTTTTTGACTTTAAAATAATTGAAATACCTTTTATTCCTTCCTTCTGATTTTTTAGTTTTTTCATTTTATTTTTCCGGTTTCCTGAAGACGGGGACACCCATAACGCATCCTTAACTCAATTAAACTATATAATATTATATATGGGCGTGTAGATCTCTTCAAGAGGAACACGTACATACCACATTTGTTTGACTTTAAAATAATTGAAATACCTTTTATTCCTTCCTTCTGATTTTTTAGTTTTTTCATTTTATTTTTCCGGTTTCCTGAAGACGGGGACACCCATAACGCATCCTTAACTCAATTAAACTATATAATATTATATATGGGCGTGTAGATCTCTTCAAGAGGAACACGTACATACCACATTTGTTTGACTTTAAAATAATTGAAATACCTTTTATTCCTTCCTTCTGATTTTTTAGTTTTTTCATTTTATTTTTCCGGTTTCCTGAAGACGGGGACACCCATAACGCATCCTTAACTCAATTAAACTATATAATATTATATATGGGCGTGTAGATCTCTTCAAGAGGAACACGTACATACCACATTTCTTTGACTTTAAAATAATTGAAATACCTTTTATTCCTTCCTTCTGATTTTTTAGTTTTTTCATTTTATTTTTCCGGTTTCCTGAAGACGGGGACACCCATAACGCATCCTTAACTCAATTAAACTATATAATATTATATATGGGCGTGTAGATCTCTTCAAGAGGAACACGTACATACCACATTTGTTTGACTTTAAAATAATTGAAATACCTTTTATTCCTTCCTTCTGATTTTTTAGTTTTTTCATTTTATTTTTCCGGTTTCCTGAAGACGGGGACACCCATAACGCATCCTTAACTCAATTAAACTATATAATATTATATATGGGCGTGTAGATCTCTTCAAGAGGAACACGTACATACCACATTTGTTTGACTTTAAAATAATTGAAATACCTTTTATTCCTTCCTTCTGATTTTTTAGTTTTTTCATTTTATTTTTCCGGTTTCCTGAAGACGGGGACACCCATAACGCATCCTTAACTCAATTAAACTATATAATATTATATATGGGCGTGTAGATCTCTTCAAGAGGAACACGTACATACCACATTCATTTGACTTTAAAATAATTGAAATACCTTTTATTCCTTCCTTCTGATTTTTTAGTTTTTTCATTTTATTTTTCCGGTTTCCTGAAGACGGGGACACCCATAACGCATCCTTAACTCAATTAAACTATATAATATTATTTATGGGCGTGTAGATCTCTTCAAGAGGAACACGCACATACCACATTTGTTTGACTTTAAAATAATTGAAATACCTTTTATTCCTTCCTTCTGATTTTTTAGTTTTTTCATTTTATTTTTCCGGTTTCCTGAAGACGGGGACACCCATAACGCATCCTTAACTCAATTAAACTATATAATATTATATATGGGCGTGTAGATCTCTTCAAGAGGAACACGTACATACCACATTTGTTTGACTTTAAAATAATTGAAATACCTTTTATTCCTTCCTTCTGATTTTTTAGTTTTTTCATTTTATTTTTCCGGTTTCCTGAAGACGGGGACACCCATAACGCATCCTTAACTCAATTAAACTATATAATATTATATATGGGCGTGTAGATCTCTTCAAGAGGAACACGTACATACCACATTTCTTTGACTTTAAAATAATTGAAATACCTTTTATTCCTTCCTTCTGATTTTTTAGTTTTTTCATTTTATTTTTCCGGTTTCCTGAAGACGGGGACACCCATAACGCATCCTTAACTCAATTAAACTATATAATATTATATATGGGCGTGTAGATCTCTTCAAGAGGAACACGTACATACCACATTTGTTTGACTTTAAAATAATTGAAATACCTTTTATTCCTTCCTTCTGATTTTTTAGTTTTTTCATTTTATTTTTCCGGTTTCCTGAAGACGGGGACACCCATAACGCATCCTTAACTCAATTAAACTATATAATATTATATATGGGCGTGTAGATCTCTTCAAGAGGAACACGTACATACCACATTTCTTTGACTTTAAAATAATTGAAATACCTTTTATTCCTTCCTTCTGATTTTTTAGTTTTTTCATTTTATTTTTCCGGTTTCCTGAAGACGGGGACACCCATAACGCATCCTTAACTCAATTAAACTATATAATATTATATATGGGCGTGTAGATCTCTTCAAGAGGAACACGTACATACCACATTTGTTTGACTTTAAAATAATTGAAATACCTTTTATTCCTTCCTTCTGATTTTTTAGTTTTTTCATTTTATTTTTCCGGTTTCCTGAAGACGGGGACACCCATAACGCATCCTTAACTCAATTAAACTATATAATATTATATATGGGCGTGTAGATCTCTTCAAGAGGAACACGTACATACCACATTTGTTTGACTTTAAAATAATTGAAATACCTTTTATTCCTTCCTTCTGATTTTTTAGTTTTTTCATTTTATTTTTCCGGTTTCCTCAAGACGGGGACACCCATAACGCATCCTTAACTCAATTAAACTATATAATATTATATATGGGCGTGTAGATCTCTTCAAGAGGAACACGTACATACCACATTTGTTTGACTTTAAAATAATTGAAATACCTTTTATTCCTTCCTTCTGATTTTTTAGTTTTTTCATTTTATTTTTCCGGTTTCCTGAAGACGGGGACACCCATAACGCATCCTTAACTCAATTAAACTATATAATATTATATATGGGCGTGTAGATCTCTTCAAGAGGAACACGTACATACCACATTTGTTTGACTTTAAAATAATTGAAATACCTTTTATTCCTTCCTTCTGATTTTTTAGTTTTTTCATTTTATTTTTCCGGTTTCCTGAAGACGGGGACACCCATAACGCATCCTTAACTCAATTAAACTATATAATATTATATATGGGCGTGTAGATCTCTTCAAGAGGAACACGTACATACCACATTTGTTTGACTTTAAAATAATTGAAATACCTTTTATTCCTTCCTTCTGATTTTTTAGTTTTTTCATTTTATTTTTCCGGTTTCCTGAAGACGGGGACACCCATAACGCATCCTTAACTCAATTAAACTATATAATATTATATATGGGCGTGTAGATCTCTTCAAGAGGAACACGTACATACCACATTTGTTTGACTTTAAAATAATTGAAATACCTTTTATTCCTTCCTTCTGATTTTTTAGTTTTTTCATTTTATTTTTCCGGTTTCCTGAAGACGGGGACACCCATAACGCATCCTTAACTCAATTAAACTATATAATATTATATATGGGCGTGTAGATCTCTTCAAGAGGAACACGTACATACCACATTTCTTTGACTTTAAAATAATTGAAATACCTTTTATTCCTTCCTTCTGATTTTTTAGTTTTTTCATTTTATTTTTCCGGTTTCCTGAAGACGGGGACACCCATAACGCATCCTTAACTCAATTAAACTATATAATATTATATATGGGCGTGTAGATCTCTTCAAGAGGAACACGTACATACCACATTTCTTTGACTTTAAAATAATTGAAATACCTTTTATTCCTTCCTTCTGATTTTTTAGTTTTTTTCATTTTATTTTTCCGGTTTCCTGAAGACGGGGACACCCATAACGCATCCTTAACTCAATTAAACTATATAATATTATATATGGGCGTGTAGATCTCTTCAAGAGGAACACGTACATACCACATTTCTTTGACTTTAAAATAATTGAAATACCTTTTATTCCTTCCTTCTGATTTTTTAGTTTTTTCATTTTATTTTTCCGGTTTCCTGAAGACGGGGACACCCATAACGCATCCTTAACTCAATTAAACTATATAATATTATATATGGGCGTGTAGATCTCTTCAAGAGGAACACGTACATACCACATTTCTTTGACTTTAAAATAATTGAAATACCTTTTATTCCTTCCTTCTGATTTTTTAGTTTTTTCATTTTATTTTTCCGGTTTCCTGAAGACGGGGACACCCATAACGCATCCTTAACTCAATTAAACTATATAATATTATATATGGGCGTGTAGATCTCTTCAAGAGGAACACGTACATACCACATTTGTTTGACTTTAAAATAATTGAAATACCTTTTATTCCTTCCTTCTGATTTTTTAGTTTTTTCATTTTATTTTTCCGGTTTCCTGAAGACGGGGACACCCATAACGCATCCTTAACTCAATTAAACTATATAATATTATATATGGGCGTGTAGATCTCTTCAAGAGGAACACGTACATACCACATTTGTTTGACTTTAAAATAATTGAAATACCTTTTATTCCTTCCTTCTGATTTTTTAGTTTTTTCATTTTATTTTTCCGGTTTCCTGAAGACGGGGACACCCATAACGCATCCTTAACTCAATTAAACTATATAATATTATATATGGGCGTGTAGATCTCTTCAAGAGGAACACGTACATACCACATTTGTTTGACTTTAAAATAATTGAAATACCTTTTATTCCTTCCTTCTGATTTTTTAGTTTTTTCATTTTATTTTTCCGGTTTCCTGAAGACGGGGACACCCATAACGCATCCTTAACTCAATTAAACTATATAATATTATATATGGGCGTGTAGATCTCTTCAAGAGGAACACGTACATACCACATTTGTTTGACTTTAAAATAATTGAAATACCTTTTATTCCTTCCTTCTGATTTTTTAGTTTTTTCATTTTATTTTTCCGGTTTCCTGAAGACGGGGACACCCATAACGCATCCTTAACTCAATTAAACTATATAATATTATATATGGGCGTGTAGATCTCTTCAAGAGGAACACGTACATACCACATTTGTTTGACTTTAAAATAATTGAAATACCTTTTATTCCTTCCTTCTGATTTTTTAGTTTTTTCATTTTATTTTTCCGGTTTCCTGAAGACGGGGACACCCATAACGCATCCTTAACTCAATTAAACTATATAATATTATATATGGGCGTGTAGATCTCTTCAAGAGGAACACGTACATACCACATTTGTTTGACTTTAAAATAATTGAAATACCTTTTATTCCTTCCTTCTGATTTTTTAGTTTTTTCATTTTATTTTTCCGGTTTCCTGAAGACGGGGACACCCATAACGCATCCTTAACTCAATTAAACTATATAATATTATATATGGGCGTGTAGATCTCTTCAAGAGGAACACGTACATACCACATTTGTTTGACTTTAAAATAATTGAAATACCTTTTATTCCTTCCTTCTGATTTTTTAGTTTTTTCATTTTATTTTTCCGGTTTCCTGAAGACGGGGACACCCATAACGCATCCTTAACTCAATTAAACTATATAATATTATATATGGGCGTGTAGATCTCTTCAAGAGGAACACGTACATACCACATTTGTTTGACTTTAAAATAATTGAAATACCTTTTATTCCTTCCTTCTGATTTTTTAGTTTTTTCATTTTATTTTTCCGGTTTCCTGAAGACGGGGACACCCATAACGCATCCTTAACTCAATTAAACTATATAATATTATATATGGGCGTGTAGATCTCTTCAAGAGGAACACGTACATACCACATTTGTTTGACTTTAAAATAATTGAAATACCTTTTATTCCTTCCTTCTGATTTTTTAGTTTTTTTCATTTTATTTTTCCGGTTTCCTGAAGACGGGGACACCCATAACGCATCCTTAACTCAATTAAACTATATAATATTATATATGGGCGTGTAGATCTCTTCAAGAGGAACACGTACATACCACATTTGTTTGACTTTAAAATAATTGAAATACCTTTTATTCCTTCCTTCTGATTTTTTAGTTTTTTCATTTTATTTTTCCGGTTTCCTGAAGACGGGGACACCCATAACGCATCCTTAACTCAATTAAACTATATAATATTATATATGGGCGTGTAGATCTCTTCAAGAGGAACACGTACATACCACATTTGTTTGACTTTAAAATAATTGAAATACCTTTTATTCCTTCCTTCTGATTTTTTAGTTTTTTCATTTTATTTTTCCGGTTTCCTGAAGACGGGGACACCCATAACGCATCCTTAACTCAATTAAACTATATAATATTATATATGGGCGTGTAGATCTCTTCAAGAGGAACACGTACATACCACATTTGTTTGACTTTAAAATAATTGAAATACCTTTTATTCCTTCCTTCTGATTTTTTAGTTTTTTCATTTTATTTTTCCGGTTTCCTGAAGACGGGGACACCCATAACGCATCCTTAACTCAATTAAACTATATAATATTATATATGGGCGTGTAGATTCTCTTCAAGAGGAACACGAACATACCACATTTCTTTGACTTTAAAATAATTGAAATACCTTTTATTCCTTCCTTCTGATTTTTTAGTTTTTTCATTTTATTTTTCCGGTTTCCTGAAGACGGGGACACCCATAACGCATCCTTAACTCAATTAAACTATATAATATTATATATGGGCGTGTAGATCTCTTCAAGAGGAACACGTACATACCACATTTCTTTGACTTTAAAATAATTGAAATACCTTTTATTCCTTCCTTCTGATTTTTTAGTTTTTTCATTTTATTTTTCCGGTTTCCTGAAGACGGGGACACCCATAACGCATCCTTAACTCAATTAAACTATATAATATTATATATGGGCGTGTAGATCTCTTCAAGAGGAACACGTACATACCACATTTGTTTGACTTTAAAATAATTGAAATACCTTTTATTCCTTCCTTCTGATTTTTTAGTTTTTTCATTTTATTTTTCCGGTTTTCCTGAAGACGGGGACACCCATAACGCATCCTTAACTCAATTAAACTATATAATATTATATATGGGCGTGTAGATCTCTTCAAGAGGAACACGTACATACCACATTTGTTTGACTTTAAAATAATTGAAATACCTTTTATTCCTTCCTTCTGATTTTTTAGTTTTTTCATTTTATTTTTCCGGTTTCCTGAAGACGGGGACACCCATAACGCATCCTTAACTCAATTAAACTATATAATATTATATATGGGCGTGTAGATCTCTTCAAGAGGAACACGTACATACCACATTTGTTTGACTTTAAAATAATTGAAATACCTTTTATTCCTTCCTTCTGATTTTTTAGTTTTTTCATTTTATTTTTCCGGTTTCCTGAAGACGGGGACACCCATAACGCATCCTTAACTCAATTAAACTATATAATATTATATATGGGCGTGTAGATCTCTTCAAGAGGAACACGTACATACCACATTTCTTTGACTTTAAAATAATTGAAATACCTTTTATTCCTTCCTTCTGATTTTTTAGTTTTTTCATTTTATTTTTCCGGTTTCCTGAAGACGGGGACACCCATAACGCATCCTTAACTCAATTAAACTATATAATATTATATATGGGCGTGTAGATCTCTTCAAGAGGAACACGTACATACCACATTTCTTTGACTTTAAAATAATTGAAATACCTTTTATTCCTTCCTTCTGATTTTTTAGTTTTTTCATTTTATTTTTCCGGTTTCCTGAAGACGGGGACACCCATAACGCATCCTTAACTCAATTAAACTATATAATATTATATATGGGCGTGTAGATCTCTTCAAGAGGAACACGTACATACCACATTTGTTTGACTTTAAAATAATTGAAATACCTTTTATTCCTTCCTTCTGATTTTTTAGTTTTTTTCATTTTATTTTTCCGGTTTCCTGAAGACGGGGACACCCATAACGCATCCTTAACTCAATTAAACTATATAATATTATATATGGGCGTGTAGATCTCTTCAAGAGGAACACGTACATACCACATTTGTTTGACTTTAAAATAATTGAAATACCTTTTATTCCTTCCTTCTGATTTTTTAGTTTTTTCATTTTATTTTTCCGGTTTCCTGAAGACGGGGACACCCATAACGCATCCTTAACTCAATTAAACTATATAATATTATATATGGGCGTGTAGATCTCTTCAAGAGGAACACGTACATACCACATTTGTTTGACTTTAAAATAATTGAAATACCTTTTATTCCTTCCTTCTGATTTTTTAGTTTTTTCATTTTATTTTTCCGGTTTCCTGAAGACGGGGACACCCATAACGCATCCTTAACTCAATTAAACTATATAATATTATATATGGGCGTGTAGATCTCTTCAAGAGGAACACGTACATACCACATTTGTTTGACTTTAAAATAATTGAAATACCTTTTATTCCTTCCTTCTGATTTTTTAGTTTTTTCATTTTATTTTTCCGGTTTCCTGAAGACGGGGACACCCATAACGCATCCTTAACTCAATTAAACTATATAATATTATATATGGGCGTGTAGATCTCTTCAAGAGGAACACGTACATACCACATTTGTTTGACTTTAAAATAATTGAAATACCTTTTATTCCTTCCTTCTGATTTTTTAGTTTTTTTCATTTTATTTTTCCGGTTTCCTGAAGACGGGGACACCCATAACGCATCCTTAACTCAATTAAACTATATAATATTATATATGGGCGTGTAGATCTCTTCAAGAGGAACACGTACATACCACATTTCTTTGACTTTAAAATAATTGAAATACCTTTTATTCCTTCCTTCTGATTTTTTAGTTTTTTCATTTTATTTTTCCGGTTTCCTGAAGACGGGGACACCCATAACGCATCCTTAACTCAATTAAACTATATAATATTATATATGGGCGTGTAGATCTCTTCAAGAGGAACACGTACATACCACATTTGTTTGACTTTAAAATAATTGAAATACCTTTTATTCCTTCCTTCTGATTTTTTAGTTTTTTCATTTTATTTTTCCGGTTTCCTGAAGACGGGGACACCCATAACGCATCCTTAACTCAATTAAACTATATAATATTATATATGGGCGTGTAGATCTCTTCAAGAGGAACACGTACATACCACATTTGTTTGACTTTAAAATAATTGAAATACCTTTTATTCCTTCCTTCTGATTTTTTAGTTTTTTCATTTTATTTTTCCGGTTTCCTGAAGACGGGGACACCCATAACGCATCCTTAACTCAATTAAACTATATAATATTATATATGGGCGTGTAGATCTCTTCAAGAGGAACACGTACATACCACATTTGTTTGACTTTAAAATAATTGAAATACCTTTTATTCCTTCCTTCTGATTTTTTAGTTTTTTCATTTTATTTTTCCGGTTTCCTGAAGACGGGGACACCCATAACGCATCCTTAACTCAATTAAACTATATAATATTATATATGGGCGTGTAGATCTCTTCAAGAGGAACACGTACATACCACATTTGTTTGACTTTAAAATAATTGAAATACCTTTTATTCCTTCCTTCTGATTTTTTAGTTTTTTCATTTTATTTTTCCGGTTTCCTGAAGACGGGGACACCCATAACGCATCCTTAACTCAATTAAACTATATAATATTATATATGGGCGTGTAGATCTCTTCAAGAGGAACACGTACATACCACATTTGTTTGACTTTAAAATAATTGAAATACCTTTTATTCCTTCCTTCTGATTTTTTAGTTTTTTCATTTTATTTTTCCGGTTTCCTGAAGACGGGGACACCCATAACGCATCCTTAACTCAATTAAACTATATAATATTATATATGGGCGTGTAGATCTCTTCAAGAGGAACACGTACATACCACATTGGTTTGACTTTAAAATAATTGAAATACCTTTTATTCCTTCCTTCTGATTTTTTAGTTTTTTCATTTTATTTTTCCGGTTTCCTGAAGACGGGGACACCCATAACGCATCCTTAACTCAATTAAACTATATAATATTATATATGGGCGTGTAGATCTCTTCAAGAGGAACACGTACATACCACATTTGTTTGACTTTAAAATAATTGAAATACCTTTTATTCCTTCCTTCTGATTTTTTAGTTTTTTCATTTTATTTTTCCGGTTTCCTGAAGACGGGGACACCCATAACGCATCCTTAACTCAATTAAACTATATAATATTATATATGGGCGTGTAGATCTCTTCAAGAGGAACACGTACATACCACATTTGTTTGACTTTAAAATAATTGAAATACCTTTTATTCCTTCCTTCTGATTTTTTAGTTTTTTCATTTTATTTTTCCGGTTTCCTGAAGACGGGGACACCCATAACGCATCCTTAACTCAATTAAACTATATAATATTATATATGGGCGTGTAGATCTCTTCAAGAGGAACACGTACATACCACATTTGTTTGACTTTAAAATAATTGAAATACCTTTTATTCCTTCCTTCTGATTTTTTAGTTTTTTCATTTTATTTTTCCGGTTTCCTGAAGACGGGGACACCCATAACGCATCCTTAACTCAATTAAACTATATAATATTATATATGGGCGTGTAGATCTCTTCAAGAGGAACACGTACATACCACATTTGTTTGACTTTAAAATAATTGAAATACCTTTTATTCCTTCCTTCTGATTTTTTAGTTTTTTCATTTTATTTTTCCGGTTTCCTGAAGACGGGGACACCCATAACGCATCCTTAACTCAATTAAACTATATAATATTATATATGGGCGTGTAGATCTCTTCAAGAGGAACACGTACATACCACATTTGTTTGACTTTAAAATAATTGAAATACCTTTTATTCCTTCCTTCTGATTTTTTAGTTTTTTCATTTTATTTTTCCGGTTTCCTGAAGACGGGGACACCCATAACGCATCCTTAACTCAATTAAACTATATAATATTATATATGGGCGTGTAGATCTCTTCAAGAGGAACACGTACATACCACATTTGTTTGACTTTAAAATAATTGAAATACCTTTTATTCCTTCCTTCTGATTTTTTAGTTTTTTCATTTTATTTTTCCGGTTTCCTGAAGACGGGGACACCCATAACGCATCCTTAACTCAATTAAACTATATAATATTATATATGGGCGTGTAGATCTCTTCAAGAGGAACACGTACATACCACATTTGTTTGACTTTAAAATAATTGAAATACCTTTTATTCCTTCCTTCTGATTTTTTAGTTTTTTCATTTTATTTTTCCGGTTTCCTGAAGACGGGGACACCCATAACGCATCCTTAACTCAATTAAACTATATAATATTATATATGGGCGTGTAGATCTCTTCAAGAGGAACACGTACATACCACATTTGTTTGACTTTAAAATAATTGAAATACCTTTTATTCCTTCCTTCTGATTTTTTAGTTTTTTCATTTTATTTTTCCGGTTTCCTGAAGACGGGGACACCCATAACGCATCCTTAACTCAATTAAACTATATAATATTATATATGGGCGTGTAGATCTCTTCAAGAGGAACACGTACATACCACATTTGTTTGACTTTAAAATAATTGAAATACCTTTTATTCCTTCCTTCTGATTTTTTAGTTTTTTCATTTTATTTTTCCGGTTTCCTGAAGACGGGGACACCCATAACGCATCCTTAACTCAATTAAACTATATAATATTATATATGGGCGTGTAGATCTCTTCAAGAGGAACACGTACATACCACATTTCTTTGACTTTAAAATAATTGAAATACCTTTTATTCCTTCCTTCTGATTTTTTAGTTTTTTCATTTTATTTTTCCGGTTTCCTGAAGACGGGGACACCCATAACGCATCCTTAACTCAATTAAACTATATAATATTATATATGGGCGTGTAGATCTCTTCAAGAGGAACACGTACATACCACATTTGTTTGACTTTAAAATAATTGAAATACCTTTTATTCCTTCCTTCTGATTTTTTAGTTTTTTCATTTTATTTTTCCGGTTTCCTGAAGACGGGGACACCCATAACGCATCCTTAACTCAATTAAACTATATAATATTATATATGGGCGTGTAGATCTCTTCAAGAGGAACACGTACATACCACATTTGTTTGACTTTAAAATAATTGAAATACCTTTTATTCCTTCCTTCTGATTTTTTAGTTTTTTCATTTTATTTTTCCGGTTTCCTGAAGACGGGGACACCCATAACGCATCCTTAACTCAATTAAACTATATAATATTATATATGGGCGTGTAGATCTCTTCAAGAGGAACACGTACATACCACATTTCTTTGACTTTAAAATAATTGAAATACCTTTTATTCGTTCCTTCTGATTTTTTAGTTTTTTTCATTTTATTTTTCCGGTTTCCTGAAGACGGGGACACCCATAACGCATCCTTAACTCAATTAAACTATATAATATTATATATGGGCGTGTAGATCTCTTCAAGAGGAACACGTACATACCACATTTCTTTGACTTTAAAATAATTGAAATACCTTTTATTCCTTCCTTCTGATTTTTTAGTTTTTTCATTTTATTTTTCCGGTTTCCTGAAGACGGGGACACCCATAACGCATCCTTAACTCAATTAAACTATATAATATTATATATGGGCGTGTAGATCTCTTCAAGAGGAACACGTACATACCACATTTGTTTGACTTTAAAATAATTGAAATACCTTTTATTCCTTCCTTCTGATTTTTTAGTTTTTTCATTTTATTTTTCCGGTTTCCTGAAGACGGGGACACCCATAACGCATCCTTAACTCAATTAAACTATATAAAATTATATATGGGCGTGTAGATCTCTTCAAGAGGAACACGTACATACCACATTTGTTTGACTTTAAAATAATTGAAATACCTTTTATTCCTTCCTTCTGATTTTTTAGTTTTTTCATTTTATTTTTCCGGTTTCCTGAAGACGGGGACACCCATAACGCATCCTTAACTCAATTAAACTATATAATATTATATATGGGCGTGTAGATCTCTTCAAGAGGAACACGTACATACCACATTTGTTTAACTTTAAAATAATTGAAATACCTTTTATTCCTTCCTTCTGATTTTTTAGTTTTTTCATTTTATTTTTCCGGTTCCTTCCAGACGGGGACACCCATAACGCATCCTTAACTCAATTAAACTATATAATATTATATATGGGCGTGTAGATCTCTTCAAGAGGAACACGTACATACCACATTTGTTTGACTTTAAAATAATTGAAATACCTTTTATTCCTTCCTTCTGATTTTTTAGTTTTTTCATTTTATTTTTCCGGTTTCCTGAAGACGGGGACACCCATAACGCATCCTTAACTCAATTAAACTATATAATATTATATATGGGCGTGTAGATCTCTTCAAGAGGAACACGTACATACCACATTTGTTTGACTTTAAAATAATTGAAATACCTTTTATTCCTTCCTTCTGATTTTTTAGTTTTTTCATTTTATTTTTCCGGTTTCCTGAAGACGGGGACACCCATAACGCATCCTTAACTCAATTAAACTATATAATATTATATATGGGCGTGTAGATCTCTTCAAGAGGAACACGTACATACCACATTTGTTTGACTTTAAAATAATTGAAATACCTTTTATTCCTTCCTTCTGATTTTTTTAGTTTTTTCATTTTATTTTTCCGGTTTCCTGAAGACGGGGACACCCATAACGCATCCTTAACTCAATTAAACTATATAATATTATATATGGGCGTGTAGATCTCTTCAAGAGGAACACGTACATACCACATTTGTTTGACTTTAAAATAATTGAAATACCTTTTATTCCTTCCTTCTGATTTTTTAGTTTTTTCATTTTATTTTTCCGGTTTCCTGAAGACGGGGACACCCATAACGCATCCTTAACTCAATTAAACTATATAATATTATATATGGGCGTGTAGATCTCTTCAAGAGGAACACGTACATACCACATTTGTTTGACTTTAAAATAATTGAAATACCTTTTATTCCTTCTGATTTTTTAGTTTTTTCATTTTATTTTTCCGGTTTCCTGAAGACGGGGACACCCATAACGCATCCTTAACTCAATTAAACTATATAATATTATATATGGGCGTGTAGATCTCTTCAAGAGGAACACGTACATACCACATTTGTTTGACTTTAAAATAATTGAAATACCTTTTATTCCTTCCTTCTGATTTTTTAGTTTTTTCATTTTATTTTTCCGGTTTCCTGAAGACGGGGACACCCATAACGCATCCTTAACTCAATTAAACTATATAATATTATATATGGGCGTGTAGATCTCTTCAAGAGGAACACGTACATACCACATTTGTTTGACTTTAAAATAATTGAAATACCTTTTATTCCTTCCTTCTGATTTTTTAGTTTTTTCATTTTATTTTTCCGGTTTCCTGAAGACGGGGACACCCATAACGCATCCTTAACTCAATTAAACTATATAATATTATATATGGGCGTGTAGATCTCTTCAAGAGGAACACGTACATACCACATTTGTTTGACTTTAAAATAATTGAAATACCTTTTATTCCTTCCTTCTGATTTTTTAGTTTTTTCATTTTATTTTTCCGGTTTCCTGAAGACGGGGACACCCATAACGCATCCTTAACTCAATTAAACTATATAATATTATATATGGGCGTGTAGATCTCTTCAAGAGGAACACGTACATACCACATTTGTTTGACTTTAAAATAATTGAAATACCTTTTATTCCTTCCTTCTGATTTTTTAGTTTTTTCATTTTATTTTTCCGGTTTCCTGAAGACGGGGACACCCATAACGCATCCTTAACTCAATTAAACTATATAATATTATATATGGGCGTGTAGATCTCTTCAAGAGGAACACGTACATACCACATTTGTTTGACTTTAAAATAATTGAAATACCTTTTATTCCTTCCTTCTGATTTTTTAGTTTTTTCATTTTATTTTTCCGGTTTCCTGAAGACGGGGACACCCATAACGCATCCTTAACTCAATTAAACTATATAATATTATATATGGGCGTGTAGATCTCTTCAAGAGGAACACGTACATACCACATTTGTTTGACTTTAAAATAATTGAAATACCTTTTATTCCTTCCTTCTGATTTTTTAGTTTTTTCATTTTATTTTTCCGGTTTCCTGAAGACGGGGACACCCATAACGCATCCTTAACTCAATTAAACTATATAATATTATATATGGGCGTGTAGATCTCTTCAAGAGGAACACGTACATACCACATTTGTTTGACTTTAAAATAATTGAAATACCTTTTATTCCTTCCTTCTGATTTTTTAGTTTTTTCATTTTATTTTTCCGGTTTCCTGAAGACGGGGACACCCATAACGCATCCTTAACTCAATTAAACTATATAATATTATATATGGGCGTGTAGATCTCTTCAAGAGGAACACGTACATACCACATTTGTTTGACTTTAAAATAATTGAAATACCTTTTATTCCTTCCTTCTGATTTTTTAGTTTTTTCATTTTATTTTTCCGGTTTCCTGAAGACGGGGACACCCATAACGCATCCTTAACTCAATTAAACTATATAATATTATATATGGGCGTGTAGATCTCATCAAGAGGAACACGTACATACCACATTTGTTTGACTTTAAAATAATTGAAATACCTTTTATTCCTTCCTTCTGATTTTTTAGTTTTTTCATTTTATTTTTCCGGTTTCCTGAAGACGGGGACACCCATAACGCATCCTTAACTCAATTAAACTATATAATATTATATATGGGCGTGTAGATCTCTTCAAGAGGAACACGTACATACCACATTTCTTTGACTTTAAAATAATTGAAATACCTTTTATTCCTTCCTTCTGATTTTTTAGTTTTTTCATTTTATTTTTCCGGTTTCCTGAAGACGGGGACACCCATAACGCATCCTTAACTCAATTAAACTATATAATATTATATATGGGCGTGTAGATCTCTTCAAGAGGAACACGTACATACCACATTTGTTTGACTTTAAAATAATTGAAATACCTTTTATTCCTTCCTTCTGATTTTTTAGTTTTTTTCATTTTATTTTTCCGGTTTCCTGAAGACGGGGACACCCATAACGCATCCTTAACTCAATTAAACTATATAATATTATATATGGGCGTGTAGATCTCTTCAAGAGGAACACGTACATACCACATTTGTTTGACTTTAAAATAATTGAAATACCTTTTATTCCTTCCTTCTGATTTTTTAGTTTTTTCATTTTATTTTTCCGGTTTCCTGAAGACGGGGACACCCATAACGCATCCTTAACTCAATTAAACTATATAATATTATATATGGGCGTGTAGATCTCTTCAAGAGGAACACGTACATACCACATTTGTTTGACTTTAAAATAATTGAAATACCTTTTATTCCTTCCTTCTGATTTTTTAGTTTTTTCATTTTATTTTTCCGGTTTCCTGAAGACGGGGACACCCATAACGCATCCTTAACTCAATTAAACTATATAATATTATATATGGGCGTGTAGATCTCTTCAAGAGGAACACGTACATACCACATTTCTTTGACTTTAAAATAATTGAAATACCTTTTATTCCTTCCTTCTGATTTTTTAGTTTTTTCATTTTAATTTTACCGGTTTCCTGAAGACGGGGACACCCATAACGCATCCTTAACTCAATTAAACTATATAATATTATATATGGGCGTGTAGATCTCTTCAAGAGGAACACGTACATACCACATTTCTTTGACTTTAAAATAATTGAAATACCTTTTATTCCTTCCTTCTGATTTTTTAGTTTTTTCATTTTATTTTTCCGGTTTCCTGAAGACGGGGACACCCATAACGCATCCTTAACTCAATTAAACTATATAATATTATATATGGGCGTGTAGATCTCTTCAAGAGGAACACGTACATACCACATTTCTTTGACTTTAAAATAATTGAAATACCTTTTATTCCTTCCTTCTGATTTTTTAGTTTTTTCATTTTATTTTTCCGGTTTCCTGAAGACGGGGACACCCATAACGCATCCTTAACTCAATTAAACTATATAATATTATATATGGGCGTGTAGATCTCATCAAGAGGAACACGTACATACCACATTTGTTTGACTTTAAAATAATTGAAATACCTTTTATTCCTTCCTTCTGATTTTTTAGTTTTTTCATTTTATTTTTCCGGTTTCCTGAAGACGGGGACACCCATAACGCATCCTTAACTCAATTAAACTATATAATATTATATATGGGCGTGTAGATCTCTTCAAGAGGAACACGTACATACCACATTTGTTTGACTTTAAAATAATTGAAATACCTTTTATTCCTTCCTTCTGATTTTTTAGTTTTTTTCATTTTATTTTTCCGGTTTCCTGAAGACGGGGACACCCATAACGCATCCTTAACTCAATTAAACTATATAATATTATATATGGGCGTGTAGATCTCTTCAAGAGGAACACGTACATACCACATTTTCTTTACTTTAATATAATTGAAATACCTTTTATTCCTTCCTTCTGATTTTTTAGTTTTTTCATTTTATTTTTCCGGTTTCCTGAAGACGGGGACACCCATAACGCATCCTTAACTCAATTAAACTATATAATATTATATATGGGCGTGTAGATCTCTTCAAGAGGAACACGTACATACCACATTTGTTTGACTTTAAAATAATTGAAATACCTTTTATTCCTTCCTTCTGATTTTTTAGTTTTTTTCATTTTATTTTTCCGGTTTCCTGAAGACGGGGACACCCATAACGCATCCTTAACTCAATTAAACTATATAATATTATATATGGGCGTGTAGATCTCTTCAAGAGGAACACGTACATACCACATTTGTTTGACTTTAAAATAATTGAAATACCTTTTATTCCTTCCTTCTGATTTTTTAGTTTTTTCATTTTATTTTTCCGGTTTCCTGAAGACGGGGACACCCATAACGCATCCTTAACTCAATTAAACTATATAATATTATATATGGGCGTGTAGATCTCTTCAAGAGGAACACGTACATACCACATTTGTTTGACTTTAAAATAATTGAAATACCTTTTATTCCTTCCTTCTGATTTTTTAGTTTTTTCATTTTATTTTTCCGGTTTCCTGAAGACGGGGACACCCATAACGCATCCTTAACTCAATTAAACTATATAATATTATATATGGGCGTGTAGATCTCTTCAAGAGGAACACGTACATACCACATTTGTTTGACTTTAAAATAATTGAAATACCTTTTATTCCTTCCTTCTGATTTTTTAGTTTTTTCATTTTATTTTTCCGGTTTCCTGAAGACGGGGACACCCATAACGCATCCTTAACTCAATTAAACTATATAATATTATATATGGGCGTGTAGATCTCTTCAAGAGGAACACGTACATACCACATTTGTTTGACTTTAAAATAATTGAAATACCTTTTATTCCTTCCTTCTGATTTTTTAGTTTTTTCATTTTATTTTTCCGGTTTCCTGAAGACGGGGACACCCATAACGCATCCTTAACTCAATTAAACTATATAATATTATATATGGGCGTGTAGATCTCTTCAAGAGGAACACGTACATACCACATTTCTTTGACTTTAAAATAATTGAAATACCTTTTATTCCTTCCTTCTGATTTTTTAGTTTTTTTCATTTTATTTTTCCGGTTTCCTGAAGACGGGGACACCCATAACGCATCCTTAACTCAATTAAACTATATAATATTATATATGGGCGTGTAGATCTCTTCAAGAGGAACACGTACATACCACATTTGTTTGACTTTAAAATAATTGAAATACCTTTTATTCCTTCCTTCTGATTTTTTAGTTTTTTCATTTTATTTTTCCGGTTTCCTGAAGACGGGGACACCCATAACGCATCCTTAACTCAATTAAACTATATAATATTATATATGGGCGTGTAGATCTCTTCAAGAGGAACACGTACATACCACATTTCTTTGACTTTAAAATAATTGAAATACCTTTTATTCCTTCCTTCTGATTTTTTAGTTTTTTCATTTTATTTTTCCGGTTTCCTGAAGACGGGGACACCCATAACGCATCCTTAACTCAATTAAACTATATAATATTATATATGGGCGTGTAGATCTCTTCAAGAGGAACACGTACATACCACATTTCTTTGACTTTAAAATAATTGAAATACCTTTTATTCCTTCCTTCTGATTTTTTAGTTTTTTTCATTTTATTTTTCCGGTTTCCTGAAGACGGGGACACCCATAACGCATCCTTAACTCAATTAAACTATATAATATTATATATGGGCGTGTAGATCTCTTCAAGAGGAACACGTACATACCACATTTGTTTGACTTTAAAATAATTGAAATACCTTTTATTCCTTCCTTCTGATTTTTTAGTTTTTTCATTTTATTTTTCCGGTTTCCTGAAGACGGGGACACCCATAACGCATCCTTAACTCAATTAAACTATATAATATTATATATGGGCGTGTAGATCTCTTCAAGAGGAACACGTACATACCACATTTCTTTGAATTTAAAATAATTGAAATACCTTTTATTCCTTCCTTCTGATTTTTTTAGTTTTTTCATTTTATTTTTCCGGTTTCCTGAAGACGGGGACACCCATAACGCATCCTTAACTCAATTAAACTATATAATATTATATATGGGCGTGTAGATCTCTTCAAGAGGAACACGTACATACCACATTTGTTTGACTTTAAAATAATTGAAATACCTTTTATTCCTTCCTTCTGATTTTTTAGTTTTTTCATTTTATTTTTCCGGTTTCCTGAAGACGGGGACACCCATAACGCATCCTTAACTCAATTAAACTATATAATATTATATATGGGCGTGTAGATCTCTTCAAGAGGAACACGTACATACCACATTTGTTTGACTTTAAAATAATTGAAATACCTTTTATTCCTTCCTTCTGATTTTTTAGTTTTTTCATTTTATTTTTCCGGTTTCCTGAAGACGGGGACACCCATAACGCATCCTTAACTCAATTAAACTATATAATATTATATATGGGCGTGTAGATCTCTTCAAGAGGAACACGTACATACCACATTTCTTTGACTTTAAAATAATTGAAATACCTTTTATTCCTTCCTTCTGATTTTTTAGTTTTTTCATTTTATTTTTCCGGTTTCCTGAAGACGGGGACACCCATAACGCATCCTTAACTCAATTAAACTATATAATATTATATATGGGCGTGTAGATCTCTTCAAGAGGAACACGTACATACCACATTTCTTTGACTTTAAAATAATTGAAATACCTTTTATTCCTTCCTTCTGATTTTTTAGTTTTTTCATTTTATTTTTCCGGTTTCCTGAAGACGGGGACACCCATAACGCATCCTTAACTCAATTAAACTATATAATATTATATATGGGCGTGTAGATCTCTTCAAGAGGAACACGTACATACCACATTTCTTTGACTTTAAAATAATTGAAATACCTTTTATTCCTTCCTTCTGATTTTTTAGTTTTTTCATTTTATTTTTCCGGTTTCCTGAAGACGGGGACACCCATAACGCATCCTTAACTCAATTAAACTATATAATATTATATATGGGCGTGTAGATCTCTTCAAGAGGAACACGTACATACCACATTTCTTTGACTTTAAAATAATTGAAATACCTTTTATTCCTTCCTTCTGATTTTTTAGTTTTTTCATTTTATTTTTCCGGTTTCCTGAAGACGGGGACACCCATAACGCATCCTTAACTCAATTAAACTATATAATATTATATATGGGCGTGTAGATCTCTTCAAGAGGAACACGTACATACCACATTTCTTTGACTTTAAAATAATTGAAATACCTTTTATTCCTTCCTTCTGATTTTTTAGTTTTTTCATTTTATTTTTCCGGTTTCCTGAAGACGGGGACACCCATAACGCATCCTTAACTCAATTAAACTATATAATATTATATATGGGCGTGTAGATCTCTTCAAGAGGAACACGTACATACCACATTTCTTTGACTTTAAAATAATTGAAATACCTTTTATTCCTTCCTTCTGATTTTTTAGTTTTTTCATTTTATTTTTCCGGTTTCCTGAAGACGGGGACACCCATAACGCATCCTTAACTCAATTAAACTATATAATATTATATATGGGCGTGTAGATCTCTTCAAGAGGAACACGTACATACCACATTTCTTTGACTTTAAAATAATTGAAATACCTTTTATTCGTTCCTTCTGATTTTTTTAGTTTTTTCATTTTATTTTTCCGGTTTCCTGAAGACGGGGACACCCATAACGCATCCTTAACTCAATTAAACTATATAATATTATATATGGGCGTGTAGATCTCTTCAAGAGGAACACGTACATACCACATTTCTTTGACTTTAAAATAATTGAAATACCTTTTATTCCTTCCTTCTGATTTTTTAGTTTTTTCATTTTATTTTTCCGGTTTCCTGAAGACGGGGACACCCATAACGCATCCTTAACTCAATTAAACTATATAATATTATATATGGGCGTGTAGATCTCTTCAAGAGGAACACGTACATACCACATTTCTTTGACTTTAAAATAATTGAAATACCTTTTATTCCTTCCTTCTGATTTTTTAGTTTTTTCATTTTATTTTTCCGGTTTCCTGAAGACGGGGACACCCATAACGCATCCTTAACTCAATTAAACTATATAATATTATATATGGGCGTGTAGATCTCTTCAAGAGGAACACGTACATACCACATTTCTTTGACTTTAAAATAATTGAAATACCTTTTATTCCTTCCTTCTGATTTTTTAGTTTTTTCATTTTATTTTTCCGGTTTCCTGAAGACGGGGACACCCATAACGCATCCTTAACTCAATTAAACTATATAATATTATATATGGGCGTGTAGATCTCTTCAAGAGGAACACGTACATACCACATTTGTTTGACTTTAAAATAATTGAAATACCTTTTATTCCTTCCTTCTGATTTTTTAGTTTTTTCATTTTATTTTTCCGGTTTCCTGAAGACGGGGACACCCATAACGCATCCTTAACTCAATTAAACTATATAATATTATATATGGGCGTGTAGATCTCTTCAAGAGGAACACGTACATACCACATTTGTTTGACTTTAAAATAATTGAAATACCTTTTATTCCTTCCTTCTGATTTTTTAGTTTTTTCATTTTATTTTTCCGGTTTCCTGAAGACGGGGACACCCATAACGCATCCTTAACTCAATTAAACTATATAATATTATATATGGGCGTGTAGATCTCTTCAAGAGGAACACGTACATACCACATTTGTTTGACTTTAAAATAATTGAAATACCTTTTATTCCTTCCTTCTGATTTTTTAGTTTTTTCATTTTATTTTTCCGGTTTCCTGAAGACGGGGACACCCATAACGCATCCTTAACTCAATTAAACTATATAATATTATATATGGGCGTGTAGATCTCTTCAAGAGGAACACGTACATACCACATTTGTTGACTTTAAAATAATTGAAATACCTTTTATTCCTTCCTTCTGATTTTTTAGTTTTTTCATTTTATTTTTCCGGTTTCCTGAAGACGGGGACACCCATAACGCATCCTTAACTCAATTAAACTATATAATATTATATATGGGCGTGTAGATCTCTTCAAGAGGAACACGTACATACCACATTTGTTTGACTTTAAAATAATTGAAATACCTTTTATTCCTTCCTTCTGATTTTTTAGTTTTTTCATTTTATTTTTCCGGTTTCCTGAAGACGGGGACACCCATAACGCATCCTTAACTCAATTAAACTATATAATATTATATATGGGCGTGTAGATCTCTTCAAGAGGAACACGTACATACCACATTTATTTGACTTTAAAATAATTGAAATACCTTTTATTCCTTCCTTCTGATTTTTTAGTTTTTTCATTTTATTTTTCCGGTTTCCTGAAGACGGGGACACCCATAACGCATCCTTAACTCAATTAAACTATATAATATTATATATGGGCGTGTAGATCTCTTCAAGAGGAACACGTACATACCACATTTGTTTGACTTTAATATAATTGAAATACCTTTTATTCCTTCCTTCTGATTTTTTAGTTTTTTTCATTTTATTTTTCCGGTTTCCTGAAGACGGGGACACCCATAACGCATCCTTAACTCAATTAAACTATATAATATTATATATGGGCGTGTAGATCTCTTCAAGAGGAACACGTACATACCACATTTGTTTGACTTTAAAATAATTGAAATACCTTTTATTCCTTCCTTCTGATTTTTTTAGTTTTTTCATTTTATTTTTCCGGTTTCCTGAAGACGGGGACACCCATAACGCATCCTTAACTCAATTAAACTATATAATATTATATATGGGCGTGTAGATCTCTTCAAGAGGAACACGTACATACCACATTTCTTTGACTTTAAAATAATTGAAATACCTTTTATTCCTTCCTTCTGATTTTTTAGTTTTTTCATTTTATTTTTCCGGTTTCCTGAAGACGGGGACACCCATAACGCATCCTTAACTCAATTAAACTATATAATATTATATATGGGCGTGTAGATCTCTTCAAGAGGAACACGTACATACCACATTTGTTTGACTTTAAAATAATTGAAATACCTTTTATTCCTTCCTTCTGATTTTTTAGTTTTTTCATTTTATTTTTCCGGTTTCCTGAAGACGGGGACACCCATAACGCATCCTTAACTCAATTAAACTATATAATATTATATATGGGCGTGTAGATCTCTTCAAGAGGAACACGTACATACCACATTTGTTTGACTTTAAAATAATTGAAATACCTTTTATTCCTTCCTTCTGATTTTTTAGTTTTTTCATTTTATTTTTCCGGTTTCCTGAAGACGGGGACACCCATAACGCATCCTTAACTCAATTAAACTATATAATATTATATATGGGCGTGTAGATCTCTTCAAGAGGAACACGTACATACCACATTTGTTTGACTTTAAAATAATTGAAATACCTTTTATTCCTTCCTTCTAATTTTTTAGTTTTTTTCATTTTATTTTTCCGGTTTCCTGAAGACGGGGACACCCATAACGCATCCTTAACTCAATTAAACTATATAATATTATATATGGGCGTGTAGATCTCTTCAAGAGGAACACGTACATACCACATTTGTTTGACTTTAAAATAATTGAAATACCTTTTATTCCT
Organism: Pardosa pseudoannulata; assembly: GCA_032207245.1. Taxonomy (NCBI): domain Eukaryota; kingdom Metazoa; phylum Arthropoda; class Arachnida; order Araneae; family Lycosidae; genus Pardosa; species Pardosa pseudoannulata. The sequence continues at coordinate 126,602,967 of CM063500.1, read as the reverse complement.
TCCTTCTGATTTTTTAGTTTTTTCATTTTATTTTTCCGGTTTCCTGAAGACGGGGACACCCATAACGCATCCTTAACTCAATTAAACTATATAATATTATATATGGGCGTGTAGATCTCTTCAAGAGGAACACGTACATACCACATTTCTTTGACTTTAAAATAATTGAAATACCTTTTATTCCTTCCTTCTGATTTTTTAGTTTTTTCATTTTATTTTTCCGGTTTCCTGAAGACGGGGACACCCATAACGCATCCTTAACTCAATTAAACTATATAATATTATATATGGGCGTGTAGATCTCTTCAAGAGGAACACGTACATACCACATTTCTTTGACTTTAAAATAATTGAAATACCTTTTAATCCTTCCTTTTGATTTTTTAATTTTTTTCATTTTATTTTTCCGGTTTCCTGAAGACGGGGACACCCATAACGCATCCTTAACTCAATTAAACTATATAATATTATATATGGGCGTGTAGATCTCTTCAAGAGGAACACGTACATACCACATTTGTTTGACTTTAAAATAATTGAAATACCTTTTATTCCTTCCTTCTGATTTTTTAGTTTTTTCATTTTATTTTTCCGGTTTCCTGAAGACGGGGACACCCATAACGCATCCTTAACTCAATTAAACTATATAATATTATATATGGGCGTGTAGATCTCTTCAAGAGGAACACGTACATACCACATTTGTTTGACTTTAAAATAATTGAAATACCTTTTATTCCTTCCTTCTGATTTTTTAGTTTTTTCATTTTATTTTTCCGGTTTCCTGAAGACGGGGACACCCATAACGCATCCTTAACTCAATTAAACTATATAATATTATATATGGGCGTGTAGATCTCTTCAAGAGGAACACGTACATACCACATTTCTTTGACTTTAAAATAATTGAAATACCTTTTATTCCTTCCTTCTGATTTTTTAGTTTTTTCATTTTATTTTTCCGGTTTCCTGAAGACGGGGACACCCATAACGCATCCTTAACTCAATTAAACTATATAATATTATATATGGGCGTGTAGATCTCTTCAAGAGGAACACGTACATACCACAATTTTTTGACTTTAAAATAATTGAAATACCTTTTATTCCTTCCTTCTGATTTTTTAGTTTTTTCATTTTATTTTTCCGGTTTCCTGAAGACGGGGACACCCATAACGCATCCTTAACTCAATTAAACTATATAATATTATATATGGGCGTGTAGATCTCTTCAAGAGGAACACGTACATACCACATTTGTTTGACTTTAAAATAATTGAAATACCTTTTATTCCTTCCTTCTGATTTTTTAGTTTTTTTCATTTTATTTTTCCGGTTTCCTGAAGACGGGGACACCCATAACGCATCCTTAACTCAATTAAACTATATAATATTATATATGGGCGTGTAGATCTCTTCAAGAGGAACACGTACATACCACATTTGTTTGACTTTAAAATAATTGAAATACCTTTTATTCCTTCCTTCTGATTTTTTAGTTTTTTCATTTTATTTTTCCGGTTTCCTGAAGACGGGGACACCCATAACGCATCCTTAACTCAATTAAACTATATAATATTATATATGGGCGTGTAGATCTCTTCAAGAGGAACACGTACATACCACATTTCTTTGACTTTAAAATAATTGAAATACCTTTTATTCCTTCCTTCTGATTTTTTAGTTTTTTCATTTTATTTTTCCGGTTTCCTGAAGACGGGGACACCCATAACGCATCCTTAACTCAATTAAACTATATAATATTATATATGGGCGTGTAGATCTCTTCAAGAGGAACACGTACATACCACATTTTTTGGACTTTAAAATAATTGAAATACCTTTTATTCCTTCCTTCTGATTTTTTAGTTTTTTCATTTTATTTTTCCGGTTTCCTGAAGACGGGGACACCCATAACGCATCCTTAACTCAATTAAACTATATAATATTATATATGGGCGTGTAGATCTCTTCAAGAGGAACACGTACATACCACATTTCTTTGACTTTAAAATAATTGAAATACCTTTTATTCCTTCCTTCTGATTTTTTAGTTTTTTCATTTTATTTTTCCGGTTTCCTGAAGACGGGGACACCCATAACGCATCCTTAACTCAATTAAACTATATAATATTATATATGGGCGTGTAGATCTCTTCAAGAGGAACACGTACATACCACATTTCTTTGACTTTAAAATAATTGAAATACCTTTTATTCCTTCCTTCTGATTTTTTAGTTTTTTCATTTTATTTTTCCGGTTTCCTGAAGACGGGGACACCCATAACGCATCCTTAACTCAATTAAACTATATAATATTATATATGGGCGTGTAGATCTCTTCAAGAGGAACACGTACATACCACATTTCTTTGACTTTAAAATAATTGAAATACCTTTTATTCCTTCCTTCTGATTTTTTAGTTTTTTCATTTTATTTTTCCGGTTTCCTGAAGACGGGGACACCCATAACGCATCCTTAACTCAATTAAACTATATAATATTATATATGGGCGTGTAGATCTCTTCAAGAGGAACACGTACATACCACATTTCTTTGACTTTAAAATAATTGAAATACCTTTTATTCCTTCCTTCTGATTTTTTAGTTTTTTCATTTTATTTTTCCGGTTTCCTGAAGACGGGGACACCCATAACGCATCCTTAACTCAATTAAACTATATAATATTATATATGGGCGTGTAGATCTCTTCAAGAGGAACACGTACATACCACATTTCTTTGACTTTAAAATAATTGAAATACCTTTTATTCCTTCCTTCTGATTTTTTAGTTTTTTCATTTTATTTTTCCGGTTTCCTGAAGACGGGGACACCCATAACGCATCCTTAACTCACCTAAACTATATAATATTATATATGGGCGTGTAGATCTCTTCAAGAGGAACACGTACATACCACATTTTCTTTACTTTAATATAATTGAAATACCTTTTATTCCTTCCTTCTGATTTTTTAGTTTTTTCATTTTATTTTTCCGGTTTCCTGAAGACGGGGACACCCATAACGCATCCTTAACTCACCTAAACTATTTAATATTATATATGGGCGTGTAGATCTCTTCAAGAGGAACACGTACATACCACATTTGTTTGACTTTAAAATAATTGAAATACCTTTTATTCCTTCCTTCTGATTTTTTAGTTTTTTCATTTTATTTTTCCGGTTTCCTGAAGACGGGGACACCCATAACGCATCCTTAACTCAATTAAACTATTTAATATTATATATGGGCGTGTAGATCTCTTCAAGAGAACACAACATACATACCTTTTATTCCTTCCTTCTGATTTTTTAGTTTTTCATTTTATTTTCCTGAACGGGGACACCCATAACGCATTTCAATTAAACTATTATTATTTTTTATCTCTTCAAGAGGAAACACGTACATACCTTCTTTAACTTTAAAAAATTTAAATTTTTTTTTTTTTTTTTTCATTTTTTTTTTTTTTTTTTTTTTGGACACCCATTCCCTCAATTATATTATTTTTCTCTAGACACCACATAATATGACTAAAATAATTGTTATATTTTTATTATTTATTTTTTTTTTCTTTTATTTTTTTTTCTTTGCATTTTTTTTCCTTTGATTTTTTATTTAATTTATTATTTTTCCGGTTTCCCATACATAATATTTTTATATACATTAATATTAAACATTTAATCATTTTTCTTTTCTAATTTTTATTTTTCATTTTATTTTCCTTCTTTTTTAACTCAATTAAACTATATAATTTTTATATGGGGTAGATCTCTTCAAGAGGACGTACATACCACATTTCTTTGACTTTAAAATAATTGAAATACCTTTTTATTTTTTTAGATTTTTTCATTTTCATTTTTTTTTTTTCTTTATAAATTTTTATTTTTATTTTCTTTTTAGTTTTTTTTTTTTTTTTTCATTCTTCAAGGGTAACGTATAATCAATTTTTATATATATGTGTTTTTTTAACTCTTTTTTATAAAATAATATATTTTTTTTCCCGCTGAATTTTTACATTTAATTTTAATATATTTTATTCCTCTTCTGATTTTTTTTTTTTTATTTTATTTCATTTTTCCTTCCCGGGACACCATTAACTTAACTCAATTTATTATATATGGGCGTGTAGATCTCAAGAGGAACACGCACTACATACATTTTCTTGACTTTAAAATAATGAATACCTTTTTTCCTTCTTCTGATTTTTTAGTTTTTTCATTTTATTTTTCCGGTTTCCTCCAGACGGGGAAACACATAACGCATCCTTAACTCAATTAAACTATATAATATTATATATGGGCGTGTAGATCTCTTCAAGAGGAACACGTACATACCACATTTGTTTGACTTTAAAATAATTGAAATACCTTTTATTCCTTCCTTCTGATTTTTTAGTTTTTTCATTTTATTTTTCCGGTTTCCTGAAGACGGGGACACCCATAACGCATCCTTAACTCAATTAAACTATATAATATTATATATGGGCGTGTAGATCTCTTCAAGAGGAACACGTACATACCACATTTGTTTGACTTTAAAATAATTGAAATACCTTTTATTCCTTCCTTCTGATTTTTTAGTTTTTTCATTTTATTTTTCCGGTTTCCTGAAGACGGGGACACCCATAACGCATCCTTAACTCAATTAAACTATATAATATTATATATGGGCGTGTAGATCTCTTCAAGAGGAACACGTACATACCACATTTGTTTGACTTTAAAATAATTGAAATACCTTTTATTCCTTCCTTCTGATTTTTTAGTTTTTTCATTTTATTTTTCCGGTTTCCTGAAGACGGGGACACCCATAACGCATCCTTAACTCAATTAAACTATATAATATTATATATGGGCGTGTAGATCTCTTCAAGAGGAACACGTACATACCACATTTGTTTGACTTTAAAATAATTGAAATACCTTTTATTCCTTCCTTCTGATTTTTTAGTTTTTTCATTTTATTTTTCCGGTTTCCTGAAGACGGGGACACCCATAACGCATCCTTAACTCAATTAAACTATATAATATTATATGTGGTCGTGTAGATCTCTTCAAGAGGAACACGTACATACCACATTTGTTTGACTTTAAAATAATTGAAATACCTTTTATTCCTTCCTTCTGATTTTTTAGTTTTTTCATTTTATTTTTCCGGTTTCCTGAAGACGGGGACACCCATAACGCATCCTTAACTCAATTAAACTATATAATATTATATATGGGCGTGTAGATCTCTTCAAGAGGAACACGTACATACCACATTTGTTTGACTTTAAAATAATTGAAATACCTTTTATTCCTTCCTTCTGATTTTTTAGTTTTTTCATTTTATTTTTCCGGTTTCCTGAAGACGGGGACACCCATAACGCATCCTTAACTCAATTAAACTATATAATATTATATATGGGCGTGTAGATCTCTTCAAGAGGAACACGTACATACCACATTTGTTTGACTTTAAAATAATTGAAATACCTTTTATTCCTTCCTTCTGATTTTTTAGTTTTTTCATTTTATTTTTCCGGTTTCCTGAAGACGGGACACCCATAACGCATCCTTAACTCAATTAAACTATATAATATTATATATGGGCGTGTAGATCATCAAGAGGAACACGTACATACCACATTTGTTTGACTTTAAAATAATTGAAATACCTTTTATTCCTTCCTTCTGATTTTTTAGTTTTTTCATTTTATTTTTCCGGTTTCCTGAAGACGGGGACACCCATAACGCATCCTTAACTCAATTAAACTATATAATATTATATATGGGCGTGTAGATCTCTTCAAGAGGAACACGTACATACCACATTTGTTTGACTTTAAAATAATTGAAATACCTTTTATTCCTTCCTTCTGATTTTTTAGTTTTTTCATTTTATTTTTCCGGTTTCCTGAAGACGGGGACACCCATAACGCATCCTTAACTCAATTAAACTATATAATATTATATATGGGCGTGTAGATCTCTTCAAGAGGAACACGTACATACCACATTTGTTTGACTTTAAAATAATTGAAATACCTTTTATTCCTTCCTTCTGATTTTTTAGTTTTTTTCATTTTATTTTTCCGGTTTCCTGAAGACGGGGACACCCATAACGCATCCTTAACTCAATTAAACTATATAATATTATATATGGGCGTGTAGATCTCTTCAAGAGGAACACGTACATACCACATTTGTTTGACTTTAAAATAATTGAAATACCTTTTATTCCTTCCTTCTGATTTTTTAGTTTTTTCATTTTATTTTTCCGGTTTCCTGAAGACGGGGACACCCATAACGCATCCTTAACTCAATTAAACTATATAATATTATATATGGGCGTGTAGATCTCTTCAAGAGGAACACGTACATACCACATTTGTTTGACTTTAAAATAATTGAAATACCTTTTATTCCTTCCTTCTGATTTTTTAGTTTTTTCATTTTATTTTTCCGGTTTCCTGAAGACGGGGACACCCATAACGCATCCTTAACTCAATTAAACTATATAATATTATATATGGGCGTGTAGATCTCTTCAAGAGGAACACGTACATACCACATTTGTTTGACTTTAAAATAATTGAAATACCTTTTATTCCTTCCTTCTGATTTTTTAGTTTTTTCATTTTATTTTTCCGGTTTCCTGAAGACGGGGACACCCATAACGCATCCTTAACTCAATTAAACTATATAATATTATATATGGGCGTGTAGATCTCTTCAAGAGGAACACGTACATACCACATTTGTTTGACTTTAAAATAATTGAAATACCTTTTATTCCTTCCTTCTGATTTTTTAGTTTTTTCATTTTATTTTTCCGGTTTCCTGAAGACGGGGACACCCATAACGCATCCTTAACTCAATTAAACTATATAATATTATATATGGGCGTGTAGATCTCTTCAAGAGGAACACGTACATACCACATTTGTTTGACTTTAAAATAATTGAAATACCTTTTATTCCTTCCTTCTGATTTTTTAGTTTTTTCATTTTATTTTTCCGGTTTCCTGAAGACGGGGACACCCATAACTCATCCTTAACTCACCTAAACTATATAATATTATATATGGGCGTGTAGATCTCTTCAAGAGGAACACGTACATACCACATTTGTTTGACTTTAAAATAATTGAAATACCTTTTATTCCTTCCTTCTGATTTTTTAGTTTTTTCATTTTATTTTTCCGGTTTCCTGAAGACGGGGACACCCATAACGCATCCTTAACTCAATTAAACTATATAATATTATATATGGGCGTGTAGATCTCTTCAAGAGGAACACGTACATACCACATTTGTTTGACTTTAAAATAATTGAAATACCTTTTATTCCTTCCTTCTGATTTTTTAGTTTTTTCATTTTATTTTTCCGGTTTCCTGAAGACGGGGACACCCATAACGCATCCTTAACTCAATTAAACTATATAATATTATATATGGGCGTGTAGATCTCTTCAAGAGGAACACGTACATACCACATTTGTTTGACTTTAAAATAATTGAAATACCTTTTATTCCTTCCTTCTGATTTTTTAGTTTTTTCATTTTATTTTTCCGGTTTCCTGAAGACGGGGACACCCATAACGCATCCTTAACTCAATTAAACTATATAATATTATATATGGGCGTGTAGATCTCTTCAAGAGGAACACGTACATACCACATTTGTTTGACTTTAAAATAATTGAAATACCTTTTATTCCTTCCTTCTGATTTTTTAGTTTTTTCATTTTATTTTTCCGGTTTCCTGAAGACGGGGACACCCATAACGCATCCTTAACTCAATTAAACTATATAATATTATATATGGGCGTGTAGATCTCTTCAAGAGGAACACGTACATACCACATTTGTTTGACTTTAAAATAATTGAAATACCTTTTATTCCTTCCTTCTGATTTTTTAGTTTTTTCATTTTATTTTTCCGGTTTCCTGAAGACGGGGACACCCATAACGCATCCTTAACTCAATTAAACTATATAATATTATATATGGGCGTGTAGATCTCATCAAGAGGAACACGTACATACCACATTTGTTGAT
>CM063500.1:126554360-126594819 GCA_032207245.1 Pardosa pseudoannulata | reverse complement strand
GACGGGGACACCCATAACGCATCCTTAACTCAATTAAACTATATAATATTATATATGGGCGTGTAGATCTCTTCAAGAGGAACACGTACATACCACATTTGTTTGACTTTAAAATAATTGAAATACCTTTTATTCCTTCCTTCTGATTTTTTAGTTTTTTCATTTTATTTTTCCGGTTTCCTGAAGACGGGGACACCCATAACGCATCCTTAACTCAATTAAACTATATAATATTATATATGGGCGTGTAGATCTCTTCAAGAGGAACACGTACATACCACATTTGTTTGACTTTAAAATAATTGAAATACCTTTTATTCCTTCCTTCTGATTTTTTAGTTTTTTCATTTTATTTTTCCGGTTTCCTGAAGACGGGGACACCCATAACGCATCCTTAACTCAATTAAACTATATAATATTATATATGGGCGTGTTGATCTCTTCAAGAGGAACACGTACATACCACATTTGTTTGACTTTAAAATAATTCAAATACCTTTTATTCCTTCCTTCTGATTTTTTAGTTTTTTCATTTTTTTTTCCGGTTTCTTCGAGACGGGGACGCCCATAACGCATCCTTAACTCACCTAAACTATATAATATTATATATGGGCGTGTAGACCTCTTCAAGAGGAACACGTACATACCACATTTGTTTGACTTTAAAATAATTCAAATACCTTTTATTCCTTCCTTCTGATTTTTTAGTTTTTTCATTTTATTTTTCCGGTTTCCTGAAGACGGGGACACCCATAACGCATCCTTAACTCAATTAAACTATATAATATTATATATGGGCGTGTAGATCTCTTCAAGAGGAACACGCACATAGTACATTTGTTTGACTTTAAAATAATTGAAATACCTTTTATTCCTTCCTTCTGATTTTTTAGTTTTTTCATTTTATTTTTCCGGTTTCCTCCAGACGGGGACACCCATAACGCATCCTTAACTCAATTAAACTATATAATATTATATATGGGCGTGTAGATCGCATCAAGAGGAACACGTACATACCACATTTGTTTGACTTTAAAATAATTGAAATACCTTTTATTCCTTCCTTCTGATTTTTTAGTTTTTTCCTTTTTATTTTTCCGGTTTCCTGAAGACGGGGACACCCATAACGCATCCTTAACTCAATTAAACTATATAATATTATATATGGGCGTGTAGATCTCTTCAAGAGGAACACGTACATACCACATTTGTTTGACTTTAAAATAATTGAAATACCTTTTATTCCTTCCTTCTGATTTTTTAGTTTTTTCATTTTATTTTTCCGGTTTCCTGAAGACGGGGACACCCATAACGCATCCTTAACTCAATTAAACTATATAATATTATATATGGGCGTGTAGATCTCTTCAAGAGGAACACGTACATACCACATTTGTTTGACTTTAAAATAATTGAAATACCTTTTATTCCTTCCTTCTGATTTTTTAGTTTTTTCATTTTATTTTTCCGGTTTCCTGAAGACGGGGACACCCATAACGCATCCTTAACTCAATTAAACTATATAATATTATATATGGGCGTGTAGATCTCTTCAAGAGGAACACGTACATACCACATTTGTTTGACTTTAAAATAATTGAAATACCTTTTATTCCTTCCTTCTGATTTTTTAGTTTTTTCATTTTATTTTTCCGGTTTCCTGAAGACGGGGACACCCATAACGCATCCTTAACTCAATTAAACTATATAATATTATATATGGGCGTGTAGATCTCTTCAAGAGGAACACGTACATACCACATTTCTTTGACTTTAAAATAATTGAAATACCTTTTATTCCTTCCTTCTGATTTTTTAGTTTTTTCATTTTATTTTTCCGGTTTCCTGAAGACGGGGACACCCATAACGCATCCTTAACTCAATTAAACTATATAATATTATATATGGGCGTGTAGATCTCTTCAAGAGGAACACGTACATACCACATTTCTTTGACTTTAAAATAATTGAAATACCTTTTATTCCTTCCTTCTGATTTTTTAGTTTTTTCATTTTATTTTTCCGGTTTCCTGAAGACGGGGACACCCATAACGCATCCTTAACTCAATTAAACTATATAATATTATATATGGGCGTGTAGATCTCTTCAAGAGGAACACGTACATACCACATTTCTTTTGACTTTAAAATAATTGAAATACCTTTTATTCCTTCCTTCTGATTTTTTAGTTTTTTCATTTTATTTTTCCGGTTTCCTGAAGACGGGGACACCCATAACGCATCCTTAACTCAATTAAACTATATAATATTATATATGGGCGTGTAGATCTCTTCAAGAGGAACACGTACATACCACATTTGTTTGACTTTAAAATAATTGAAATACCTTTTATTCCTTCCTTCTGATTTTTTAGTTTTTTCATTTTATTTTTCCGGTTTCCTGAAGACGGGGACACCCATAACGCATCCTTAACTCAATTAAACTATATAATATTATATATGGGCGTGTAGATCTCTTCAAGAGGAACACGTACATACCACATTTGTTTGACTTTAAAATAATTGAAATACCTTTTATTCCTTCCTTCTGATTTTTTAGTTTTTTCATTTTATTTTTCCGGTTTCCTGAAGACGGGGACACCCATAACGCATCCTTAACTCAATTAAACTATATAATATTATATATGGGCGTGTAGATCTCTTCAAGAGGAACACGTACATACCACATTTGTTTGACTTTAAAATAATTGAAATACCTTTTATTCCTTCCTTCTGATTTTTTAGTTTTTTCATTTTATTTTTCCGGTTTCCTGAAGACGGGGACACCCATAACGCATCCTTAACTCAATTAAACTATATAATATTATATATGGGCGTGTAGATCTCTTCAAGAGGAACACGTACATACCACATTTCTTTGACTTTAAAATAATTGAAATACCTTTTATTCCTTCCTTCTGATTTTTTAGTTTTTTCATTTTATTTTTCCGGTTTCCTGAAGACGGGGACACCCATAACGCATCCTTAACTCAATTAAACTATATAATATTATATATGGGCGTGTAGATCTCTTCAAGAGGAACACGTACATACCACATTTGTTTGACTTTAAAATAATTGAAATACCTTTTATTCCTTCCTTCTGATTTTTTAGTTTTTTCATTTTATTTTTCCGGTTTCCTGAAGACGGGGACACCCATAACGCATCCTTAACTCAATTAAACTATATAATATTATATATGGGCGTGTAGATCTCTTCAAGAGGAACACGTACATACCACATTTGTTTGACTTTAAAATAATTGAAATACCTTTTATTCCTTCCTTCTGATTTTTTAGTTTTTTCATTTTATTTTTCCGGTTTCCTGAAGACGGGGACACCCATAACGCATCCTTAACTCAATTAAACTATATAATATTATATATGGGCGTGTAGATCTCATCAAGAGGAACACGTACATACCACATTTGTTTGACTTTAAAATAATTGAAATACCTTTTATTCCTTCCTTCTGATTTTTTAGTTTTTTCATTTTATTTTTCCGGTTTCCTGAAGACGGGGACACCCATAACGCATCCTTAACTCAATTAAACTATATAATATTATATATGGGCGTGTAGATCTCATCAAGAGGAACACGTACATACCACATTTGTTTGACTTTAAAATAATTGAAATACCTTTTATTCCTTCCTTCTGATTTTTTAGTTTTTTCATTTTATTTTTCCGGTTTCCTGAAGACGGGGACACCCATAACGCATCCTTAACTCAATTAAACTATATAATATTATATATGGGCGTGTAGATCTCTCAAGAGGAACACGTACATACCACATTTGTTTGACTTTAAAATAATTGAAATACCTTTTATTCCTTCCTTCTGATTTTTTAGTTTTTTCATTTTATTTTTCCGGTTTCCTGAAGACGGGGACACCCATAACGCATCCTTAACTCAATTAAACTATATAATATTATATATGGGCGTGTAGATCTCTTCAAGAGGAACACGTACATACCACATTTCTTTGACTTTAAAATAATTGAAATACCTTTTATTCCTTCCTTCTGATTTTTTAGTTTTTTCATTTTATTTTTCCGGTTTCCTGAAGACGGGGACACCCATAACGCATCCTTAACTCAATTAAACTATATAATATTATATATGGGCGTGTAGATCTCATCAAGAGGAACACGTACATACCACATTTCTTTGACTTTAAAATAATTGAAATACCTTTTATTCCTTCCTTCTGATTTTTTAGTTTTTTCATTTTATTTTTCCGGTTTCCTGAAGACGGGGACACCCATAACGCATCCTTAACTCAATTAAACTATATAATATTATATATGGGCGTGTAGATCTCTTCAAGAGGAACACGTACATACCACATTTCTTTGACTTTAAAATAATTGAAATACCTTTTATTCCTTCCTTCTGATTTTTTAGTTTTTTCATTTTATTTTTCCGGTTTCCTCCAGACGGGGACACCCATAACGCATCCTTAACTCAATTAAACTATATAATATTATATATGGGCGTGTAGATCTCTTCAAGAGGAACACGTACATACCACATTTCTTTGACTTTAAAATAATTGAAATACCTTTTATTCCTTCCTTCTGATTTTTTAGTTTTTTCATTTTATTTTTCCGGTTTCCTGAAGACGGGGACACCCATAACGCATCCTTAACTCAATTAAACTATATAATATTATATATGGGCGTGTAGATCTCTTCAAGAGGAACACGTACATACCACATTTGTTTGACTTTAAAATAATTGAAATACCTTTTATTCCTTCCTTCTGATTTTTTAGTTTTTTCATTTTATTTTTCCGGTTTCCTCCAGACGGGGACACCCATAACGCATCCTTAACTCAATTAAACTATATAATATTATATATGGGCGTGTAGATCTCTTCAAGAGGAACACGTACATACCACATTTTTTTGACTTTAAAATAATTGAAATACCTTTTATTCCTTCCTTCTGATTTTTTAGTTTTTTCATTTTATTTTTCCGGTTTCCTGAAGACGGGGACACCCATAACGCATCCTTAACTCAATTAAACTATATAATATTATATATGGGCGTGTAGATCTCTTCAAGAGGAACACGTACATACCACATTTGTTTGACTTTAAAATAATTGAAATACCTTTTATTCCTTCCTTCTGATTTTTTAGTTTTTTCATTTTATTTTTCCGGTTTCCTGAAGACGGGGACACCCATAACGCATCCTTAACTCAATTAAACTATATAATATTATATATGGGCGTGTAGATCTCTTCAAGAGGAACACGTACATACCACATTTCTTTGACTTTAAAATAATTGAAATACCTTTTATTCCTTCCTTCTGATTTTTTAGTTTTTTCATTTTATTTTTCCGGTTTCCTGAAGACGGGGACACCCATAACGCATCCTTAACTCAATTAAACTATATAATATTATATATGGGCGTGTAGATCTCTTCAAGAGGAACACGTACATACCACATTTCTTTGACTTTAAAATAATTGAAATACCTTTTATTCCTTCCTTCTGATTTTTTAGTTTTTTCATTTTATTTTTCCGGTTTCCTGAAGACGGGGACACCCATAACGCATCCTTAACTCAATTAAACTATATAATATTATATATGGGCGTGTAGATCTCTTCAAGAGGAACACGTACATACCACATTTGTTTGACTTTAAAATAATTGAAATACCTTTTATTCCTTCCTTCTGATTTTTTAGTTTTTTCATTTTATTTTTCCGGTTTCCTGAAGACGGGGACACCCATAACGCATCCTTAACTCAATTAAACTATATAATATTATATATGGGCGTGTAGATCTCTTCAAGAGGAACACGTACATACCACATTTGTTTGACTTTAAAATAATTGAAATACCTTTTATTCCTTCCTTCTGATTTTTTAGTTTTTTCATTTTATTTTTCCGGTTTCCTGAAGACGGGGACACCCATAACGCATCCTTAACTCAATTAAACTATATAATATTATATATGGGCGTGTAGATCTCTTCAAGAGGAACACGTACATACCACATTTGTTTGACTTTAAAATAATTGAAATACCTTTTATTCCTTCCTTCTGATTTTTTAGTTTTTTCATTTTATTTTTCCGGTTTCCTGAAGACGGGGACACCCATAACGCATCCTTAACTCAATTAAACTATATAATATTATATATGGGCGTGTAGATCTCTTCAAGAGGAACACGTACATACCACATTTGTTTGACTTTAAAATAATTGAAATACCTTTTATTCCTTCCTTCTGATTTTTTAGTTTTTTCATTTTATTTTTCCGGTTTCCTGAAGACGGGGACACCCATAACGCATCCTTAACTCAATTAAACTATATAATATTATATATGGGCGTGTAGATCTCTTCAAGAGGAACACGTACATACCACATTTCTTGACTTTAAAATAATTGAAATACCTTTTATTCCTTCCTTCTGATTTTTTTAGTTTTTTCATTTTATTTTTCCGGTTTCCTGAAGACGGGGACACCCATAACGCATCCTTAACTCAATTAAACTATATAATATTATATATGGGCGTGTAGATCTCTTCAAGAGGAACACGTACATACCACATTTCTTTGACTTTAAAATAATTGAAATACCTTTTATTCCTTCCTTCTGATTTTTTAGTTTTTTCATTTTATTTTTCCGGTTTCCTGAAGACGGGGACACCCATAACGCATCCTTAACTCAATTAAACTATATAATATTATATATGGGCGTGTAGATCTCTTCAAGAGGAACACGTACATACCACATTTGTTTGACTTTAAAATAATTGAAATACCTTTTATTCCTTCCTTCTGATTTTTTAGTTTTTTCATTTTATTTTTCCGGTTTCCTCCAGACGGGGACACCCATAACGCATCCTTAACTCAATTAAACTATATAATATTATATATGGGCGTGTAGATCTCTTCAAGAGGAACACGTACATACCACATTTGTTTGACTTTAAAATAATTGAAATACCTTTTATTCCTTCCTTCTGATTTTTTAGTTTTTTCATTTTATTTTTCCGGTTTCCTGAAGACGGGGACACCCATAACGCATCCTTAACTCAATTAAACTATATAATATTATATATGGGCGTGTAGATCTCTTCAAGAGGAACACGTACATACCACATTTCTTTGACTTTAAAATAATTGAAATACCTTTTATTCCTTCCTTCTGATTTTTTAGTTTTTTCATTTTATTTTTCCGGTTTCCTGAAGACGGGGACACCCATAACGCATCCTTAACTCAATTAAACTATATAATATTATATATGGGCGTGTAGATCTCTTCAAGAGGAACACGTACATACCACATTTGTTTGACTTTAAAATAATTGAAATACCTTTTATTCCTTCCTTCTGATTTTTTAGTTTTTTCATTTTATTTTTCCGGTTTCCTGAAGACGGGGACACCCATAACGCATCCTTAACTCAATTAAACTATATAATATTATATATGGGCGTGTAGATCTCTTCAAGAGGAACACGTACATACCACATTTGTTTGACTTTAAAATAATTGAAATACCTTTTATTCCTTCCTTCTGATTTTTTAGTTTTTTCATTTTATTTTTCCGGTTTCCTGAAGACGGGGACACCCATAACGCATCCTTAACTCAATTAAACTATATAATATTATATATGGGCGTGTAGATCTCATCAAGAGGAACACGTACATACCACATTTCTTTGACTTTAAAATAATTGAAATACCTTTTATTCCTTCCTTCTGATTTTTTAGTTTTTTCATTTTATTTTTCCGGTTTCCTGAAGACGGGGACACCCATAACGCATCCTTAACTCAATTAAACTATATAATATTATATATGGGCGTGTAGATCTCTTCAAGAGGAACACGTACATACCACATTTCTTTGACTTTAAAATAATTGAAATACCTTTTATTCCTTCCTTCTGATTTTTTAGTTTTTTCATTTTATTTTTCCGGTTTCCTGAAGACGGGGACACCCATAACGCATCCTTAACTCAATTAAACTATATAATATTATATATGGGCGTGTAGATCTCTTCAAGAGGAACACGTACATACCACATTTGTTTGACTTTAAAATAATTGAAATACCTTTTATTCCTTCCTTCTGATTTTTTAGTTTTTTCATTTTATTTTTCCGGTTTCCTGAAGACGGGGACACCCATAACGCATCCTTAACTCAATTAAACTATATAATATTATATATGGGCGTGTAGATCTCTTCAAGAGGAACACGTACATACCACATTTGTTTGACTTTAAAATAATTGAAATACCTTTTATTCCTTCCTTCTGATTTTTTAGTTTTTTCATTTTATTTTTCCGGTTTCTTCCAGACGGGGACACCCATAACGCATCCTTAACTCAATTAAACTATATAATATTATATATGGGCGTGTAGATCTCTTCAAGAGGAACACGTACATACCACATTTGTTTGACTTTAAAATAATTGAAATACCTTTTATTCCTTCCTTCTGATTTTTTAGTTTTTTCATTTTATTTTTCCGGTTTCCTGAAGACGGGGACACCCATAACGCATCCTTAACTCAATTAAACTATATAATATTATATATGGGCGTGTAGATCTCTTCAAGAGGAACACGTACATACCACATTTGTTTGACTTTAAAATAATTGAAATACCTTTTATTCCTTCCTTCTGATTTTTTAGTTTTTTCATTTTATTTTTCCGGTTTCCTGAAGACGGGGACACCCATAACGCATCCTTAACTCAATTAAACTATATAATATTATATATGGGCGTGTAGATCTCTTCAAGAGGAACACGTACATACCACATTTCTTTGACTTTAAAATAATTGAAATACCTTTTATTCCTTCCTTCTGATTTTTTAGTTTTTTCATTTTATTTTTCCGGTTTCCTGAAGACGGGGACACCCATAACGCATCCTTAACTCAATTAAACTATATAATATTATATATGGGCGTGTAGATCTCTTCAAGAGGAACACGTACATACCACATTTGTTTGACTTTAAAATAATTGAAATACCTTTTATTCCTTCCTTCTGATTTTTTAGTTTTTTCATTTTATTTTTCCGGTTTCCTGAAGACGGGGACACCCATAACGCATCCTTAACTCAATTAAACTATATAATATTATATATGGGCGTGTAGATCTCTTCAAGAGGAACACGTACATACCACATTTGTTTGACTTTAAAATAATTGAAATACCTTTTATTCCTTCCTTCTGATTTTTTAGTTTTTTCATTTTATTTTTCCGGTTTCCTGAAGACGGGGACACCCATAACGCATCCTTAACTCAATTAAACTATATAATATTATATATGGGCGTGTAGATCTCTTCAAGAGGAACACGTACATACCACATTTGTTTGACTTTAAAATAATTGAAATACCTTTTATTCCTTCCTTCTGATTTTTTAGTTTTTTTCATTTTATTTTTCCGGTTTCCTGAAGACGGGGACACCCATAACGCATCCTTAACTCAATTAAACTATATAATATTATATATGGGCGTGTAGATCTCTTCAAGAGGAACACGTACATACCACATTTCTTTGACTTTAAAATAATTGAAATACCTTTTATTCCTTCCTTCTGATTTTTTAGTTTTTTCATTTTATTTTTCCGGTTTCCTGAAGACGGGGACACCCATAACGCATCCTTAACTCAATTAAACTATATAATATTATATATGGGCGTGTAGATCTCTTCAAGAGGAACACGTACATACCACATTTGTTTGACTTTAAAATAATTCAAATACCTTTTATTCCTTCCTTCTGATTTTTTAGTTTTTTCATTTTATTTTTCCGGTTTCCTGAAGACGGGGACACCCATAACGCATCCTTAACTCAATTAAACTCGTGTAGATCTCTTCAAGAGGAACACGTACATACCACATTTGTTTGACTTTAAAATAATTGAAATACCTTTTATTCCTTCCTTCTGATTTTTTAGTTTTTTCATTTTATTTTTCCGGTTTCCTCCAGACGGGGACACCCATAACGCATCCTTAACTCAATTAAACTATATAATATTATATATGGGCGTGTAGATCTCTTCAAGAGGAACACGTACATACCACATTTGTTTGACTTTAAAATAATTGAAATACCTTTTATTCCTTCCTTCTGATTTTTTAGTTTTTTCATTTTATTTTTCCGGTTTCCTGAAGACGGGGACACCCATAACGCATCCTTAACTCAATTAAACTATATAATATTATATATGGGCGTGTAGATCTCTTCAAGAGGAACACGTACATACCACATTTGTTTGACTTTAAAATAATTGAAATACCTTTTATTCCTTCCTTCTGATTTTTTAGTTTTTTCATTTTATTTTTCCGGTTTCCTGAAGACGGGGACACCCATAACGCATCCTTAACTCAATTAAACTATATAATAATATATATGGGCGTGTAGATCTCTTCAAGAGGAACACGTACATACCACATTTGTTTGACTTTAAAATAATTGAAATACCTTTTATTCCTTCCTTCTGATTTTTTAGTTTTTTCATTTTATTTTTCCGGTTTCCTGAAGACGGGGACACCCATAACGCATCCTTAACTCAATTAAACTATATAATATTATATATGGGCGTGTAGATCTCTTCAAGAGGAACACGTACATACCACATTTGTTCGACTTTAAAATAATTGAAATACCTTTTATTCCTTCCTTCTGATTTTTTAGTTTTTTCATTTTATTTTTCCGGTTTCCTGAAGACGGGGACACCCATAACGCATCCTTAACTCAATTAAACTATATAATATTATATATGGGCGTGTAGATCTCTTCAAGAGGAACACGTACATACCACATTTCTTTGACTTTAAAATAATTGAAATACCTTTTATTCCTTCCTTCTGATTTTTTAGTTTTTTCATTTTATTTTTCCGGTTTCCTGAAGACGGGGACACCCATAACGCATCCTTAACTCAATTAAACTATATAATATTATATATGGGCGTGTAGATCTCTTCAAGAGGAACACGTACATACCACATTTGATTGACTTTAAAATAATTGAAATACCTTTTATTCCTTCCTTCTGATTTTTTAGTTTTTTCATTTTATTTTTCCGGTTTCCTCGAGACGGGGACACCCATAACGCATCCTTAACTCAATTAAACTATATAATATTATATATGGGCGTGTAGATCTCTTCAAGAGGAACACGTACATACCACATTTCTTTGACTTTAAAATAATTGAAATACCTTTTATTCCTTCCTTCTGATTTTTTAGTTTTTTCATTTTATTTTTCCGGTTTCCTGAAGACGGGGACACCCATAACGCATCCTTAACTCAATTAAACTATATAATATTATATATGGGCGTGTAGATCTCTTCAAGAGGAACACGTACATACCACATTTGTTTGACTTTAAAATAATTGAAATACCTTTTATTCCTTCCTTCTGATTTTTTAGTTTTTTCATTTTATTTTTCCGGTTTCCTGAAGACGGGGACACCCATAACGCATCCTTAACTCAATTAAACTATATAATATTATATATGGGCGTGTAGATCTCTTCAAGAGGAACACGTACATACCACATTTGTTTGACTTTAAAATAATTGAAATACCTTTTATTCCTTCCTTCTGATTTTTTAGTTTTTTCATTTTATTTTTCCGGTTTCCTGAAGACGGGGACACCCATAACGCATCCTTAACTCAATTAAACTATATAATATTATATATGGGCGTGTAGATCTCTTCAAGAGGAACACGTACATACCACATTTGTTTGACTTTAAAATAATTGAAATACCTTTTATTCCTTCCTTCTGATTTTTTAGTTTTTTCATTTTATTTTTCCGGTTTCCTGAAGACGGGGACACCCATAACGCATCCTTAACTCAATTAAACTATATAATATTATATATGGGCGTGTAGATCTCTTCAAGAGGAACACGTACATACCACATTTCTTTGACTTTAAAATAATTGAAATACCTTTTATTCCTTCCTTCTGATTTTTTAGTTTTTTCATTTTATTTTTCCGGTTTCCTGAAGACGGGGACACCCATAACGCATCCTTAACTCAATTAAACTATATAATATTATATATGGGCGTGTAGATCTCTTCAAGAGGAACACGTACATACCACATTTCTTTGACTTTAAAATAATTGAAATACCTTTTATTCCTTCCTTCTGATTTTTTAGTTTTTTCATTTTATTTTTCCGGTTTCCTGAAGACGGGGACACCCATAACGCATCCTTAACTCAATTAAACTATATAATATTATATATGGGCGTGTAGATCTCTTCAAGAGGAACACGTACATACCACATTTCTTTGACTTTAAAATAATTGAAATACCTTTTATTCCTTCCTTCTGATTTTTTAGTTTTTTCATTTTATTTTTCCGGTTTCCTGAAGACGGGGACACCCATAACGCATCCTTAACTCAATTAAACTATATAATATTATATATGGGCGTGTAGATCTCTTCAAGAGGAACACGTACATACCACATTTCTTTGACTTTAAAATAATTGAAATACCTTTTATTCCTTCCTTCTGATTTTTTAGTTTTTTCATTTTATTTTTCCGGTTTCCTCCAGACGGGGACACCCATAACGCATCCTTAACTCAATTAAACTATATAATATTATATATGGGCGTGTTGATCTCTTCAAGAGGAACACGTACATACCACATTTGTTTGACTTTAAAATAATTGAAATACCTTTTATTCCTTCCTTCTGATTTTTTAGTTTTTTCATTTTATTTTTCCGGTTTCCTGAAGACGGGGACACCCATAACGCATCCTTAACTCAATTAAACTATATAATATTATATATGGGCGTGTAGATCTCTTCAAGAGGAACACGTACATACCACATTTCTTTGACTTTAAAATAATTGAAATACCTTTTATTCCTTCCTTCTGATTTTTTAGTTTTTTCATTTTATTTTTCCGGTTTCCTCCAGACGGGGACACCCATAACGCATCCTTAACTCAATTAAACTATATAATATTATATATGGGCGTGTAGATCTCTTCAAGAGGAACACGTACATACCACATTTGTTTGACTTTAAAATAATTCAAATACCTTTTATTCCTTCCTTCTGATTTTTTAGTTTTTTCTTTTAATTTTTCCGGTTTCTTCGAGACGGGGACACCCATAACGCATGCTTAACTCACCTAAACTATATAATATTATATATGGGCGTGTAGATCTCTTCAAGAGGAACACGTACATACCACATTTGTTTGACTTTAAAATAATTGAAATACCTTTTATTCCTTCCTTCTGATTTTTTAGTTTTTTCATTTTATTTTTCCGGTTTCCTGAAGACGGGGACACCCATAACGCATCCTTAACTCAATTAAACTATATAATATTATATATGGGCGTGTAGATCTCTTCAAGAGGAACACGTACATACCACATTTGTTTGACTTTAAAATAATTGAAATACCTTTTATTCCTTCCTTCTGATTTTTTAGTTTTTTCATTTTATTTTTCCGGTTTCCTGAAGACGGGGACACCCATAACGCATCCTTAACTCAATTAAACTATATAATATTATATATGGGCGTGTAGATCTCTTCAAGAGGAACACGTACATACCACATTTCTTTGACTTTAAAATAATTGAAATACCTTTTATTCCTTCCTTCTGATTTTTTAGTTTTTTCATTTTATTTTTCCGGTTTCCTGAAGACGGGGACACCCATAACGCATCCTTAACTCAATTAAACTATATAATATTATATATGGGCGTGTAGATCTCTTCAAGAGGAACACGTACATACCACATTTGTTTGACTTTAAAATAATTGAAATACCTTTTATTCCTTCCTTCTGATTTTTTAGTTTTTTCATTTTATTTTTCCGGTTTCCTGAAGACGGGGACACCCATAACGCATCCTTAACTCAATTAAACTATATAATATTATATATGGGCGTGTAGATCTCTTCAAGAGGAACACGTACATACCACATTTGTTTGACTTTAAAATAATTGAAATACCTTTTATTCCTTCCTTCTGATTTTTTAGTTTTTTCATTTTATTTTTCCGGTTTCCTGAAGACGGGGACACCCATAACGCATCCTTAACTCAATTAAACTATATAATATTATATATGGGCGTGTAGATCTCATTACGAGGAACACGTACATACCACATTTGTTTAACTTTAAAGTAATTGAAATACCTTTTATTCCTTCCTTCTGATTTTTTAGTTTTTTCATTTTATTTTTCCGGTTTCCTGAAGACGGGGACACCCATAACGCATCCTTAACTCAATTAAACTATATAATATTATATATGGGCGTGTAGATCTCTTCAAGAGGAACACGTACATACCACATTTGTTTGACTTTAAAATAATTGAAATACCTTTTATTCCTTCCTTCTGATTTTTTAGTTTTTTCATTTTATTTTTCCGGTTTCCTGAAGACGGGGACACCCATAACGCATCCTTAACTCAATTAAACTATATAATATTATATATGGGCGTGTAGATCTCTTCAAGAGGAACACGTACATACCACATTTGTTTGACTTTAAAATAATTGAAATACCTTTTATTCCTTCCTTCTGATTTTTTAGTTTTTTCATTTTATTTTTCCGGTTTCCTGAAGACGGGGACACCCATAACGCATCCTTAACTCAATTAAACTATATAATATTATATGTGGGCGTGTAGATCTCTTCAAGAGGAACACGTACATACCACATTTGTTTGACTTTAAAATAATTGAAATACCTTTTATTCCTTCCTTCTGATTTTTTAGTTTTTTCATTTTATTTTTCCGGTTTCCTGAAGACGGGGACACCCATAACGCATCCTTAACTCAATTAAACTATATAATATTATATATGGGCGTGTAGATCTCTTCAAGAGGAACACGTACATACCACATTTGTTTGACTTTAAAATAATTGAAATACCTTTTATTCCTTCCTTCTGATTTTTTAGTTTTTTCATTTTATTTTTCCGGTTTCCTGAAGACGGGGACACCCATAACGCATCCTTAACTCAATTAAACTATATAATATTATATATGGGCGTGTAGATCTCTTCAAGAGGAACACGTACATACCACATTTCTTTGACTTTAAAATAATTGAAATACCTTTTATTCCTTCCTTCTGATTTTTTAGTTTTTTCATTTTATTTTTCCGGTTTCCTGAAGACGGGACACCCATAACGCATCCTTAACTCAATTAAACTATATAATATTATATATGGGCGTGTAGATCTCTTCAAGAGGAACACGTACATACCACATTTGTTTGACTTTAAAATAATTGAAATACCTTTTATTCCTTCCTTCTGATTTTTTAGTTTTTTCATTTTATTTTTCCGGTTTCCTGAAGACGGGGACACCCATAACGCATCCTTAACTCAATTAAACTATATAATATTATATATGGGCGTGTAGATCTCTTCAAGAGGAACACGTACATACCACATTTGTTTGACTTTAAAATAATTGAAATACCTTTTATTCCTTCCTTCTGATTTTTTAGTTTTTTCATTTTATTTTTCCGGTTTCCTGAAGACGGGGACACCCATAACGCATCCTTAACTCAATTAAACTATATAATATTATATATGGGCGTGTAGATCTCATCAAGAGGAACACGTACATACCACATTTGTTTGACTTTAAAATAATTGAAATACCTTTTATTCCTTCCTTCTGATTTTTTAGTTTTTTCATTTTATTTTTCCGGTTTCCTGAAGACGGGGACACCCATAACGCATCCTTAACTCAATTAAACTATATAATATTATATATATGGGCGTGTAGATCTCTTCAAGAGGAACACGTACATACCACATTTGTTTGACTTTAAAATAATTGAAATACCTTTTATTCCTTCCTTCTGATTTTTTAGTTTTTTCATTTTATTTTTCCGGTTTCCTGAAGACGGGGACACCCATAACGCATCCTTAACTCAATTAAACTATATAATATTATATATGGGCGTGTAGATCTCTTCAAGAGGAACACGTACATACCACATTTGTTTGACTTTAAAATAATTGAAATACCTTTTATTCCTTCCTTCTGATTTTTTAGTTTTTTCATTTTATTTTTCCGGTTTCCTGAAGACGGGGACACCCATAACGCATCCTTAACTCAATTAAACTATATAATATTATATATGGGCGTGTAGATCTCTTCAAGAGGAACACGTACATACCACATTTCTTTGACTTTAAAATAATTGAAATACCTTTTATTCCTTCCTTCTGATTTTTTAGTTTTTTCATTTTATTTTTCCGGTTTCCTGAAGACGGGGACACCCATAACGCATCCTTAACTCAATTAAACTATATAATATTATATATGGGCGTGTAGATCTCCTCAAGAGGAACACGTACATACCACATTTGTTTGACTTTAAAATAATTGAAATACCTTTTATTCCTTCCTTCTGATTTTTTAGTTTTTTCATTTTATTTTTCCGGTTTCCTGAAGACGGGGACACCCATAACGCATCCTTAACTCAATTAAACTATATAATATTATATATGGGCGTGTAGATCTCTTCAAGAGGAACACGTACATACCACATTTCTTTGACTTTAAAATAATTGAAATACCTTTTATTCCTTCCTTCTGATTTTTTAGTTTTTTCATTTTATTTTTCCGGTTTCCTGAAGACGGGGACACCCATAACGCATCCTTAACTCAATTAAACTATATAATATTATATATGGGCGTGTAGATCTCTTCAAGAGGAACACGTACATACCACATTTCTTTGACTTTAAAATAATTGAAATACCTTTTATTCCTTCCTTCTGATTTTTTAGTTTTTTCATTTTATTTTTCCGGTTTCCTGAAGACGGGGACACCCATAACGCATCCTTAACTCAATTAAACTATATAATATTATATATGGGCGTGTAGATCTCTTCAAGAGGAACACGTACATACCACATTTCTTTGACTTTAAAATAATTGAAATACCTTTTATTCCTTCCTTCTGATTTTTTAGTTTTTTCATTTTATTTTTCCGGTTTCCTGAAGACGGGGACACCCATAACGCATCCTTAACTCAATTAAACTATATAATATTATATATGGGCGTGTAGATCTCTTCAAGAGGAACACGTACATACCACATTTGTTTGACTTTAAAATAATTGAAATACCTTTTATTCCTTCCTTCTGATTTTTTAGTTTTTTCATTTTATTTTTCCGGTTTCCTGAAGACGGGGACACCCATAACGCATCCTTAACTCAATTAAACTATATAATATTAT
The DNA here is from genome assembly GCA_032207245.1 of Pardosa pseudoannulata. Taxonomy (NCBI): domain Eukaryota; kingdom Metazoa; phylum Arthropoda; class Arachnida; order Araneae; family Lycosidae; genus Pardosa; species Pardosa pseudoannulata. The sequence continues at coordinate 126,577,579 of CM063500.1, read as the reverse complement.
ATATGGGCGTGTAGATCTCTTCAAGAGGAACACGTACATACCACATTTCTTTGACTTTAAAATAATTGAAATACCTTTTATTCCTTCCTTCTGATTTTTTAGTTTTTTCATTTTATTTTTCCGGTTTCCTGAAGACGGGGACACCCATAACGCATCCTTAACTCAATTAAACTATATAATATTATATATGGGCGTGTAGATCTCTTCAAGAGGAACACGTACATACCACATTTGTTTGACTTTAAAATAATTGAAATACCTTTTATTCCTTCCTTCTGATTTTTTAGTTTTTTCATTTTATTTTTCCGGTTTCCTGAAGACGGGGACACCCATAACGCATCCTTAACTCAATTAAACTATATAATATTATATATGGGCGTGTAGATCTCTTCAAGAGGAACACGTACATACCACATTTGTTTGACTTTAAAATAATTGAAATACCTTTTATTCCTTCCTTCTGATTTTTTAGTTTTTTCATTTTATTTTTCCGGTTTCCTGAAGACGGGGACACCCATAACGCATCCTTAACTCAATTAAACTATATAATATTATATATGGGCGTGTAGATCTCTTCAAGAGGAACACGTACATACCACATTTGTTTGACTTTAAAATAATTGAAATACCTTTTATTCCTTCCTTCTGATTTTTTAGTTTTTTCATTTTATTTTTCCGGTTTCCTGAAGACGGGGACACCCATAACGCATCCTTAACTCAATTAAACTATATAATATTATATATGGGCGTGTAGATCTCTTCAAGAGGAACACGTACATACCACATTTGTTTGACTTTAAAATAATTGAAATACCTTTTATTCCTTCCTTCTGATTTTTTAGTTTTTTCATTTTATTTTTCCGGTTTCCTGAAGACGGGGACACCCATAACGCATCCTTAACTCAATTAAACTATATAATATTATATATGGGCGTGTAGATCTCTTCAAGAGGAACACGTACATACCACATTTGTTTGACTTTAAAATAATTGAAATACCTTTTATTCCTTCCTTCTGATTTTTTAGTTTTTTCATTTTATTTTTCCGGTTTCCTGAAGACGGGGACACCCATAACGCATCCTTAACTCAATTAAACTATATAATATTATATATGGGCGTGTAGATCTCTTCAAGAGGAACACGTACATACCACATTTGTTTGACTTTAAAATAATTGAAATACCTTTTATTCCTTCCTTCTGATTTTTTAGTTTTTTCATTTTATTTTTCCGGTTTCCTGAAGACGGGGACACCCATAACGCATCCTTAACTCAATTAAACTATATAATATTATATATGGGCGTGTAGATCTCTTCAAGAGGAACACGTACATACCACATTTGTTTGACTTTAAAATAATTGAAATACCTTTTATTCCTTCCTTCTGATTTTTTAGTTTTTTCATTTTATTTTTCCGGTTTCCTGAAGACGGGGACACCCATAACGCATCCTTAACTCAATTAAACTATATAATATTATATATGGGCGTGTAGATCTCTTCAAGAGGAACACGTACATACCACATTTGTTTGACTTTAAAATAATTGAAATACCTTTTATTCCTTCCTTCTGATTTTTTAGTTTTTTCATTTTATTTTTCCGGTTTCCTGAAGACGGGGACACCCATAACGCATCCTTAACTCAATTAAACTATATAATATTATATATGGGCGTGTAGATCTCTTCAAGAGGAACACGTACATACCACATTTGTTTGACTTTAAAATAATTGAAATACCTTTTATTCCTTCCTTCTGATTTTTTAGTTTTTTCATTTTATTTTTCCGGTTTCCTGAAGACGGGGACACCCATAACGCATCCTTAACTCAATTAAACTATATAATATTATATATGGGCGTGTAGATCTCTTCAAGAGGAACACGTACATACCACATTTGTTTGACTTTAAAATAATTGAAATACCTTTTATTCCTTCCTTCTGATTTTTTAGTTTTTTCATTTTATTTTTCCGGTTTCCTGAAGACGGGGACACCCATAACGCATCCTTAACTCAATTAAACTATATAATATTATATATGGGCGTGTAGATCTCTTCAAGAGGAACACGTACATACCACATTTGTTTGACTTTAAAATAATTGAAATACCTTTTATTCCTTCCTTCTGATTTTTTAGTTTTTTTCATTTTATTTTTCCGGTTTCCTGAAGACGGGGACACCCATAACGCATCCTTAACTCAATTAAACTATATAATATTATATATGGGCGTGTAGATCTCTTCAAGAGGAACACGTACATACCACATTTCTTTGACTTTAAAATAATTGAAATACCTTTTATTCCTTCCTTCTGATTTTTTAGTTTTTTCATTTTATTTTTCCGGTTTCCTGAAGACGGGGACACCCATAACGCATCCTTAACTCAATTAAACTATATAATATTATATATGGGCGTGTAGATCTCATTACGAGGAACACGTACATACCACATTTGTTTGACTTTAAAATAATTGAAATACCTTTTATTCCTTCCTTCTGATTTTTTAGTTTTTTCATTTTATTTTTCCGGTTTCCTGAAGACGGGGACACCCATAACGCATCCTTAACTCAATTAAACTATATAATATTATATATGGGCGTGTAGATCTCATTACGAGGAACACGTACATACCACATTTGTTTGACTTTAAAATAATTGAAATACCTTTTATTCCTTCCTTCTGATTTTTTAGTTTTTTCATTTTATTTTTCCGGTTTCCTCGAGACGGGGACACCCATAACGCATCCTTAACTCAATTAAACTATATAATATTATATATGGGCGTGTAGATCTCTTCAAGAGGAACACGTACATACCACATTTGTTTGACTTTAAAATAATTGAAATACCTTTTATTCCTTCCTTCTGATTTTTTAGTTTTTTCATTTTATTTTTCCGGTTTCCTGAAGACGGGGACACCCATAACGCATCCTTAACTCAATTAAACTATATAATAATATATATGGGCGTGTAGATCTCTTCAAGAGGAACACGTACATACCACATTTCTTTTGACTTTAAAATAATTGAAATACCTTTTATTCCTTCCTTCTGATTTTTTAGTTTTTTCATTTTATTTTTCCGGTTTCCTGAAGACGGGGACACCCATAACGCATCCTTAACTCAATTAAACTATATAATATTATATATGGGCGTGTAGATCTCTTCAAGAGGAACACGTACATACCACATTTCTTTGACTTTAAAATAATTGAAATACCTTTTATTCCTTCCTTCTGATTTTTTAGTTTTTTCATTTTATTTTTCCGGTTTCCTGAAGACGGGGACACCCATAACGCATCCTTAACTCAATTAAACTATATAATATTATATATGGGCGTGTAGATCTCTTCAAGAGGAACACGTACATACCACATTTGTTTGACTTTAAAATAATTGAAATACCTTTTATTCCTTCCTTCTGATTTTTTAGTTTTTTTCATTTTATTTTTCCGGTTTCCTGAAGACGGGGACACCCATAACGCATCCTTAACTCAATTAAACTATATAATATTATATATGGGCGTGTAGATCTCTTCAAGAAGAACACGTACATACCACATTTGTTTGACTTTAAAATAATTGAAATACCTTTTATTCCTTCCTTCTGATTTTTTAGTTTTTTCATTTTATTTTTCCGGTTTCCTGAAGACGGGGACACCCATAACGCATCCTTAACTCAATTAAACTATATAATATTATATATGGGCGTGTAGATCTCTTCAAGAGGAACACGTACATACCACATTTGTTTGACTTTAAAATAATTGAAATACCTTTTATTCCTTCCTTCTGATTTTTTAGTTTTTTCATTTTATTTTTCCGGTTTCCTGAAGACGGGGACACCCATAACGCATCCTTAACTCAATTAAACTATATAATATTATATATGGGCGTGTAGATCTCTTCAAGAGGAACACGTACATACCACATTTCTTTGACTTTAAAATAATTGAAATACCTTTTATTCCTTCCTTCTGATTTTTTAGTTTTTTCATTTTATTTTTCCGGTTTCCTGAAGACGGGGACACCCATAACGCATCCTTAACTCAATTAAACTATATAATATTATATATGGGCGTGTAGATCTCTTCAAGAGGAACACGTACATACCACATTTGTTTGACTTTAAAATAATTGAAATACCTTTTATTCCTTCCTTCTGATTTTTTAGTTTTTTCATTTTATTTTTCCGGTTTCCTGAAGACGGGGACACCCATAACGCATCCTTAACTCAATTAAACTATATAATATTATATATGGGCGTGTAGATCTCTTCAAGAGGAACACGTACATACCACATTCTTTGACTTTAAAATAATTGAAATACCTTTTATTCCTTCCTTCTGATTTTTTAGTTTTTTTCATTTTATTTTTCCGGTTTCCTGAAGACGGGGACACCCATAACGCATCCTTAACTCAATTAAACTATATAATATTATATATGGGCGTGTAGATCTCTTCAAGAGGAACACGTACATACCACATTTGTTTGACTTTAAAATAATTGAAATACCTTTTATTCCTTCCTTCTGATTTTTTAGTTTTTTCATTTTATTTTTCCGGTTTCCTGAAGACGGGGACACCCATAACGCATCCTTAACTCAATTAAACTATATAATATTATATATGGGCGTGTAGATCTCTTCAAGAGGAACACGTACATACCACATTTGTTTGACTTTAAAATAATTGAAATACCTTTTATTCCTTCCTTCTGATTTTTTAGTTTTTTCATTTTATTTTTCCGGTTTCCTGAAGACGGGGACACCCATAACGCATCCTTAACTCAATTAAACTATATAATATTATATATGGGCGTGTAGATCTCTTCAAGAGGAACACGTACATACCACATTTGTTTGACTTTAAAATAATTGAAATACCTTTTATTCCTTCCTTCTGATTTTTTAGTTTTTTCATTTTATTTTTCCGGTTTCCTGAAGACGGGGACACCCATAACGCATCCTTAACTCAATTAAACTATATAATATTATATATGGGCGTGTAGATCTCTTCAAGAGGAACACGTACATACCACATTTGTTTGACTTTAAAATAATTGAAATACCTTTTATTCCTTCCTTCTGATTTTTTAGTTTTTTCATTTTATTTTTCCGGTTTCCTGAAGACGGGGACACCCATAACGCATCCTTAACTCAATTAAACTATATAATATTATATATGGGCGTGTAGATCTCTTCAAGAGGAACACGTACATACCACATTTCTTTGACTTTAAAATAATTGAAATACCTTTTATTCCTTCCTTCTGATTTTTTAGTTTTTTCATTTTATTTTTCCGGTTTCCTGAAGACGGGGACACCCATAACGCATCCTTAACTCAATTAAACTATATAATATTATATATGGGCGTGTAGATCTCTTCAAGAGGAACACGTACATACCACATTTGTTTGACTTTAAAATAATTGAAATACCTTTTATTCCTTCCTTCTGATTTTTTAGTTTTTTCATTTTATTTTTCCGGTTTCCTGAAGACGGGGACACCCATAACGCATCCTTAACTCAATTAAACTATATAATATTATATATGGGCGTGTAGATCTCTTCAAGAGGAACACGTACATACCACATTTGTTTGACTTTAAAATAATTGAAATACCTTTTATTCCTTCCTTCTGATTTTTTAGTTTTTTCATTTTATTTTTCCGGTTTCCTCCAGACGGGGACACCCATAACGCATCCTTAACTCAATTAAACTATATAATATTATATATGGGCGTGTAGATCTCTTCAAGAGGAACACGTACATACCACATTTGTTTGACTTTAAAATAATTGAAATACCTTTTATTCCTTCCTTCTGATTTTTTAGTTTTTTCATTTTATTTTTCCGATTTCCTGAAGACGGGGACACCCATAACGCATCCTTAACTCAATTAAACTATATAATATTATATATGGGCGTGTAGATCTCTTCAAGAGGAACACGTACATACCACATTTGTTTGACTTTAAAATAATTGAAATACCTTTTATTCCTTCCTTCTGATTTTTTAGTTTTTTCATTTTATTTTTCCGGTTTCCTGAAGACGGGGACACCCATAACGCATCCTTAACTCAATTAAACTATATAATATTATATATGGGCGTGTAGATCTCTTCAAGAGGAACACGTACATACCACATTTGTTTGACTTTAAAATAATTGAAATACCTTTTATTCCTTCCTTCTGATTTTTTAGTTTTTTCATTTATTTTTTCCGGTTTCCTGAAGACGGGGACACCCATAACGCATCCTTAACTCAATTAAACTATATAATATTATATATGGGCGTGTAGATCTCTTCAAGAGGAACACGTACATACCACATTTGTTTGACTTTAAAATAATTGAAATACCTTTTATTCCTTCCTTCTGATTTTTTAGTTTTTTCATTTTATTTTTCCGGTTTCCTGAAGACGGGGACACCCATAACGCATCCTTAACTCAATTAAACTATATAATATTATATATGGGCGTGTAGATCTCTTCAAGAGGAACACGTACATACCACATTTGTTTGACTTTAAAATAATTGAAATACCTTTTATTCCTTCCTTCTGATTTTTTAGTTTTTTCATTTTATTTTTCCGGTTTCCTGAAGACGGGGACACCCATAACGCATCCTTAACTCAATTAAACTATATAATATTATATATGGGCGTGTAGATCTCTTCAAGAGGAACACGTACATACCACATTTGTTTGACTTTAAAATAATTGAAATACCTTTTATTCCTTCCTTCTGATTTTTTAGTTTTTTCATTTTATTTTTCCGGTTTCCTGAAGACGGGGACACCCATAACGCATCCTTAACTCAATTAAACTATATAATATTATATATGGGCGTGTAGATCTCTTCAAGAGGAACACGTACATACCACATTTGTTTGACTTTAAAATAATTGAAATACCTTTTATTCCTTCCTTCTGATTTTTTAGTTTTTTCATTTTATTTTTCCGGTTTCCTGAAGACGGGGACACCCATAACGCATCCTTAACTCAATTAAACTATATAATATTATATATGGGCGTGTAGATCTCTTCAAGAGGAACACGTACATACCACATTTGTTTGACTTTAAAATAATTGAAATACCTTTTATTCCTTCCTTCTGATTTTTTAGTTTTTTCATTTTATTTTTCCGGTTTCCTGAAGACGGGGACACCCATAACGCATCCTTAACTCAATTAAACTATATAATATTATATATGGGCGTGTAGATCTCTTCAAGAGGAACACGTACATACCACATTTGTTTGACTTTAAAATAATTGAAATACCTTTTATTCCTTCCTTCTGATTTTTTAGTTTTTTCATTTTATTTTTCCGGTTTCCTGAAGACGGGGACACCCATAACGCATCCTTAACTCAATTAAACTATATAATATTATATATGGGCGTGTAGATCTCTTCAAGAGGAACACGTACATACCACATTTGTTTGACTTTAAAATAATTGAAATACCTTTTATTCCTTCCTTCTGATTTTTTAGTTTTTTCATTTTATTTTTCCGGTTTCCTGAAGACGGGGACACCCATAACGCATCCTTAACTCAATTAAACTATATAATATTATATATGGGCGTGTAGATCTCATCAAGAGGAACACGTACATACCACATTTGTTTGACTTTAAAATAATTGAAATACCTTTTATTCCTTCCTTCTGATTTTTTAGTTTTTTCAATTTATTTTTCCGGTTTCCTGAAGACGGGGACACCCATAACGCATCCTTAACTCAATTAAACTATATAATATTATATATGGGCGTGTAGATCTCTTCAAGAGGAACACGTACATACCACATTTGTTTGACTTTAAAATAATTGAAATACCTTTTATTCCTTCCTTCTGATTTTTTAGTTTTTTCATTTTATTTTTCCGGTTTCCTGAAGACGGGGACACCCATAACGCATCCTTAACTCAATTAAACTATATAATATTATATATGGGCGTGTAGATCTCTTCAAGAGGAACACGTACATACCACATTTGTTTGACTTTAAAATAATTGAAATACCTTTTATTCCTTCCTTCTGATTTTTTAGTTTTTTCATTTTATTTTTCCGGTTTCCTGAAGACGGGGACACCCATAACGCATCCTTAACTCAATTAAACTATATAATATTATATATGGGCGTGTAGATCTCTTCAAGAGGAACACGTACATACCACATTTGATTGACTTTAAAATAATTGAAATACCTTTTATTCCTTCCTTCTGATTTTTTAGTTTTTTCATTTTATTTTTCCGGTTTCCTGAAGACGGGGACACCCATAACGCATCCTTAACTCAATTAAACTATATAATATTATATATGGGCGTGTAGATCTCATCAAGAGGAACACGTACATACCACATTTGTTTGACTTTAAAATAATTGAAATACCTTTTATTCCTTCCTTCTGATTTTTTAGTTTTTTCATTTTATTTTTCCGGTTTCCTGAAGACGGGGACACCCATAACGCATCCTTAACTCAATTAAACTATATAATATTATATATGGGCGTGTAGATCTCATCAAGAGGAACACGTACATACCACATTTGTTTGACTTTAAAATAATTGAAATACCTTTTATTCCTTCCTTCTGATTTTTTAGTTTTTTCATTTTATTTTTCCGGTTTCCTGAAGACGGGGACACCCATAACGCATCCTTAACTCAATTAAACTATATAATATTATATATGGGCGTGTAGATCTCATCAAGAGGAACACGTACATACCACATTTGTTTGACTTTAAAATAATTGAAATACCTTTTATTCCTTCCTTCTGATTTTTTAGTTTTTTCATTTTATTTTTCCGGTTTCTTCCAGACGGGGACACCCATAACGCATCCTTAACTCAATTAAACTATATAATATTATATATGGGCGTGTAGATCTCATCAAGAGGAACACGTACATACCACATTTGTTTGACTTTAAAATAATTGAAATACCTTTTATTCCTTCCTTCTGATTTTTTAGTTTTTTCATTTTATTTTTCCGGTTTCTTCCAGACGGGGACACCCATAACGCATCCTTAACTCACCTAAACTATATAATATTATATATGGGCGTGTAGATCTCTTCAAGAGGAACACGTACATACCACATTTGTTTGACTTTAAAATAATTGAAATACCTTTTATTCCTTCCTTCTGATTTTTTATTTTTTTCATTTTATTTTTCCGGTTTCTTCCAGACGGGGACACCCATAACGCATCCTTAACTCAATTAAACTATATAATATTATATATGGGCGTGTAGATCTCATCAAGAGGAACACGTACATACCACATTTGTTTGACTTTAAAATAATTGAAATACCTTTTATTCCTTCTTTCTGATTTTTTAGTTTTTTCATTTTATTTTTCCGGTTTCTTCCAGACGGGGACACCCATAACGCATCCTTAACTCAATTAAACTATATAATATTATATATGGGCGTGTAGATCTCATCAAGAGGAACACGTACATACCACATTTGTTTGACTTTAAAATAATTGAAATACCTTTTATTCCTTCCTTCTGATTTTTTAGTTTTTTCATTTTATTTTTCCGGTTTCTTCCAGACGGGGACACCCATAACGCATCCTTAACTCAATTAAACTATATAATATTATATATGGGCGTGTAGATCTCTTCAAGAGGAACACGTACATACCACATTTGTTTGACTTTAAAATAATTGAAATACCTTTTATTCCTTCCTTCTGATTTTTTAGTTTTTTCATTTTATTTTTCCGGTTTCTTCCAGACGGGGACACCCATAACGCATCCTTAACTCAATTAAACTATATAATATTATATATGGGCGTGTAGATCTCATCAAGAGGAACACGTACATACCACATTTGTTTGACTTTAAAATAATTGAAATACCTTTTATTCCTTCCTTCTGATTTTTTAATTTTTTCATTTTATTTTTCCGGTTTCCTCCAGACGGGGACACCCATAACGCATCCTTAACTCACCTAAACTATATAATATTATATATGGGCGTGTAGATCTCTTCAAGAGGAACACGTACATACCACATTTGTTTGACTTTAAAATAATTCAAATACCTTTTATTCCTTCCTTCTGATTTTTTAGTTTTTTCATTTTATTTTTCCGGTTTCCTCCAGACGGGGACACCCATAACGCATCCTTAACTCACCTAAACTATATAATATTATATATGGGCGTGTAGATCTCATCAAGAGGAACACGTACATACCACATTTGTTTGACTTTAAAATAATTGAAATACCTTTTATTCCTTCCTTCTGATTTTTTAGTTTTTTCATTTTTCCGGTTTCTTCGAGACGGGGACACCCATAACGCATCCTTAACTCAATTAAACTATATAATATTATATATGGGCGTGTAGATCTCATCAAGAGGAACACGTACATACCACATTTGTTTGACTTTAAAATAATTGAAATACCTTTTATTCCTTCCTTCTGATTTTTTAGTTTTTTCATTTTATTTTTCCGGTACCTTCCAGACGGGGACACCCATAACGCATCCTTAACTCACCTAAACTATATAATATTATATATGGGCGTGTAGATCTCATCAAGAGGAACACGTACATACCACATTTGTTTGACTTTAAAATAATTGAAATACCTTTTATTCCTTCCTTCTGATTTTTTAGTTTTTTCATTTTATTTTTCCGGTTTCTTCCAGACGGGGACACCCATAACGCATCCTTAACTATATTAAACTATATAATATTATATATGGGCGTGTAGATCTCTTCAAGAGGAACACGTACATACCACATTTGTTTGACTTTAAAATAATTGAAATACCTTTTATTCCTTCCTTCTGATTTTTTAGTTTTTTCATTTTATTTTTCCGGTTTCTTCCAGACGGGGCCACCCATAACGCATCCTTAACTCAATTAAACTATATAATATTATATATGGGCGTGTAGATCTCTTCAAGAGGAACACGTACATACCACATTTGTTTGACTTTAAAATAATTGAAATACCTTTAATCTAATTTTTGGTTTTTTACTTTTTATTTTTCCGGTTTCTTGAAGGGGACCTACTTAAGATATAATATTAAATAGTTTAAGTTAATTAAGAATAAGTTATGGGTGTCCATGTATGGAAGACACCGTAAAAATTAAATGAAAAACCTAAAAATTAAAATGGAGCGAATAAAAGGTTTTTAAATTATTTTAAAACCAAACAAATTTGGTATGTACGTATTCCTCTTGAAGAGACCTACACGGCCATATATAATATTATATAGTTTAAGTTAATTAAGAATAAGTTATGGGTGTCCATGTGTGGAAGACACCGGAATAATAAAATGAAAAAAACTAAAAATTCAAATGGATCTATATACAGGTATATAAATTATTTTAAAAACAAACAAATGTGGTATATACGTGTTCCTCTTGAAGAGACCTACAACCCATTTATAATATTATGTAGGTTTAGTTAATTAAGTATATGTTATGGGTGTCCATGTGTGAAAGACACCGGAAAAACAAAATGAAAATCCTAAAAATTCAAATGGCACGAATAAAAGGTATGTAAATTATTTTAAAAACAAACAAATGTGGTATGCACGTGTTCCTCTTGAAGAGACCTACACGCCCATATATAATATTATATAGTTTAAGTTAATTAAGAATAAGTTATGGGTGTCCATGTATGGAAGACACCGGAAAAATTAAATGAAAAACCTAAAAATTAAAATGGAGCGAATAAAAAGTTTTTAAATTATTTTAAAACCAAACAAATTTGGTATGTACGTATTCCTCTTGAAGAGTCCTACACGGCCATATATAATATTATATAGTTTAAGTTAATTAATAATAAGTTATGGGTGTCCATGTATGGAAGACACCGGAAAAGAAATGAAAATCCTAAAAATTCAAATGGCACGAATAAAAGGTATGTAAATTATTTTAAAAACAAACAAATGTGGTATGTTTGTGTTCCTCTTGAAGAGACCTACACGCCCATATATAATATTATATAGTTTAAGTTAATTAAGAATAAGTTATAAGTGTCCATGTGTGGAAGACACCGGAAAAATAAAATGAAAAAACTAAAAATTCAAATGGATCTATAAAAAGGTATTTAAATTATTTTAAAAACAAACAAATGTGGTATGGACGTGTTCCTCTTGAAGAGACCTACACGCCCATATATAATATTATATAGTTTTAGTTAATTAAGAATATGTTATGGGTGTCCATGTGTGGAAGACACCGGAAAAATAAAATGAAAATCCTAAAAATTCAAATGGCACGAATAAAAGGTATGTAAATTATTTTAAAAACAAACAAATGTGGTATGTACGTGTTCCTCTTGACGAGACCTACACGCAAATATATATAATATTATATAGTTTAAGTTAATAAGAATAAGTTATGGGTGTCCATGTATGGAAGACACCGGAAAAATAAAATGAAAAAACTAAAAATTAAAATGGATCTAATAAAAGGTATTTAAATTATTTTAAAAACAAAGAAATGTGGTATTTTCGTGTTCCTTTTGAAGAGACCTACAAGCCCATCTATAATATTATATAGTTTAAGTTAATTAAGAATAACTTATGGGTGTCCCCGTCTGGAAGAAACCGGAAAAATAAAATGAAAAAACTAAAAATTCAGAAGAAACGAATAAAAGGTATTTCAATTATTTTAAAAACAAACAAATGTGGTATGTACGTGTTCCTCTTGAAGAGACCTACACGCCCATATATAATATTATATAGTTTAAGTTAATTAAGAATAAGTTATGGGTGTCCATGTGTGGAAGACACCGGAAAAATAAAATGAAAAAACTAAAAATTAAAATGGATCTAATAAAAGGTATTTAAATTATTTTAAAAACAAAGAAATGTGGTATTTTCGTGTTCCTTTTGAAGAGACCTACACGCCCATATATAATATTATATAGTTTTAGTTAATTAAGAATAAGGTATGGGTGTCCATGTGTGGAAGACACCGGAAAAATAAAATGAAAATTCTAAAAATTCAAATGGCACGAATAAAAGGTATGTAAATTATTTTAAAAACAAACAAATGTGGTATGTACGTGTTCCTCTTGAAGAGACCTACACGCCCATATATAATATTATATAGTTTAAGTTAATTAAGAATAAGTTATGGGTGTCCATGTATGGAAGACACCGTAAAAATTAAATGAAAAACCTAAAAATTAAAATGGAGCGAATAAAAGGTTTTTAAATTATATTAAAACCAAACAAATTTCGTATATTCGTATTCCTCTTGAAGAAACCTACACGCCCATATATAATATTATATAGTTTAAGTTAATTAAGAATAAGTTATGGGTGTCCATGTGTGGAAGACACCGGAAAAATAAAATGAAAAAAACTAAAAATTCAAATGGATCTATAAAAAGGTATTTAAATTATTTTAAAAACAAACAAATGTGGTATTTTCGTGTTCCTTTTGAAGAGACCTACACGCCCATATATAATATTATATAGTTTTAGTTAATTAAAAATATGTTATAGGTGTCCATGTGTGGAAGACACCGGAAAAATAAAATGAAAAACCTAAAAATTCAAATGGCACGAATAAAAGGTATGTAAATTAGATTAAAAACAAAAAAAAAAATGTGGTATGTACGTGTTCTTTTAGAAGAGACCTACACGCCCATATATAATATTATATAGTTTAAGTTAATTATGAATAACTTATGGGTGTCCATGTATGGAAGACACCGTAAAAATAAAATGAAAAACCTAAAAATTAAAATAGAGCGAATAAAAGGTTTTTAAATTATATTAAAACCAAACAAATTTCGTATATACGTGTTCCTCTTGAAGAAACCTACACGCCCATATATAATATTATATAGTTTAAGTTAATTAAGAATAAGTTGTGGGTGTCCGTGTGTGGAAGACACCGGAAAAATAAAATGAAAAAACTAAAAATTCAAATGGATCTATAAAAAGTTATTTAAATTATTTTAATAACAAACAAATGTGGTATGTACGTGTTCCTCTTGAAGAGACCTACACGCCCATATATAATATTATATAGTTTAAGTTAATTAAGAATAAGTTATGGGTGTCCATGTGTGGAAGACACCGGAAAAATAAAATGAAAAACCTAAAAATTCAAATAGCACGAATAAAAGGTATTTCACTTAGTTTAAAATCAAACAAATGTGGTATGTACGTGTTCCTCTTGAAGAGACCTACACTTCTGAAAAAGAAAACTGTGTTTCCAGTCAATAGAAAAAAATCAATGTTTTAACATATTCTTTTTTATTCAATTTTTCACTTAAATACAAGACTTACATTTTATGCACACAATGAAACATCATCATGTCCTTCCAAAAAGGACAACAATGATGAATTATTAATCAATTAGCTTTTTAGCAAAGAAAATGCTTCAAGCAAACACTAAAACCTTCCTTTTTTCTGAAACAAAAATCATACTGATTCGATCCCAGAAAACAATTTAAAATTTATAAAGCAGCCCAGATTTCACGAAATTTTTTTAAACTGATATGATTAAAACAGCAATATAGTAAAATATTTTTTTTAAATTATCTTGAAATATCAATAATGTTTTATCATTACTTATACAATCTAAATAATACCACACAATATTTGAAAGAATCTTATCGTTGGACGCATAAAAAGTAATCTATAATCCGATATCAACATAATTAATTTCTTTATCATGATAAAAACATCATGTTATACTTTAATTATGAAATTGAATGATTAATAACTTTATATCAAATTTTTAGATAAAAAGGATATTAAATAATTATGCTTTCAACAAATGTTTTTCAAAAGTATATATCAAATTGGAATTATTAATTGTAAAAATTTCTTAGAAACAATGGATTAAAATTTTTATTTTAAATAGTTAAAATTAGATATAAAAGATACTTTTCGGCTGAAATTAGCTTATAATTATTTAGTTATTTTCTTATTTCATTTTATAGTAAAATCTCAAAACTATTATCACAAACTAATTTTGTATAGTTTAAATTAAAACTGAATTCATATATATATATGCATACATATATATATCTATATATATATATATATATATATATATATATATATATATATATATATATATATATATATATATACATATATATATATATATATATATATATATATATATATATATATATATATATACACATATATATATATAAATATATATATATATATATATATATATATATATATATGTACACATATATATATATACATATATATACATATATATACACATATATATATACATATATATACATATATATACACATATATATATATACATATATATATATATATATATACTATATACATATGTATATACATATATCACACATACCTATAATAGATACATCTATATATATTGTATATATATATATATATAATATATATATACATAATATATATAGATAAACTATATATATATATATATATATATATACTTTATATATTATATATATATATATAAGATATATAATATATATATATATATATATATATCTGAATTTCAGCAGCACAATAAGTATTTGTATAAATTTTGACAACCGAAATTAAAAAAAACCGAGATCATAAAAGAGCGATTAAAACGATAGGGGGGGGGTGACCAGAGATAGAAGAACATTATTCGAATTAAAATGGTGATCTGAGTGTGGTATTGCATCCGGGCTGCTTTATTACCGCTTTCTTTATATTTGAAGTTTCTATAGTTCTTAACAATAATTACAACATTTCGAACCATAGAAACTATCTACAAATCTACATACAGAAAGAACATTATTTGCAATTTGCTTGCTGACCCCCACACCATTCAAGGAACCAGATACATTCTTATTTAAAATATACACACATTTTAATAAATGCATAGAATGTCATTAAATTTCTTTGTGTGTGCCCGCTTCAACACTGCACTAAACAACTTGTTTATACATATATATATATATATATAATATTTATCAAGATCAGGATTGTAAAATGAAGTGAACATTTTTTATAGAACTAATTTGTTCATATATGTAGGTTCATTCAGTATGTTCACTATTTATAAGAATGTACAAGTCAAAAAAGCTTGATAGTTTTCTTGTGCTTGATTAATAGTTGTTGGCCTTAGTAAATGGTCACGTAGTTTACAGAAAACCAGTCAATGTTCAACAAATATTCGAGTGCTCTGTTCGAATTCGATTTTGCACTTATTCAAACCAAAAAGCTTAAAAACATATACTGCAGAATGATTTGAGGGAATGAATTATCAACGTTAACATATTGCAATAAAAAGGAATAAAAAAAACAGAAAACTAAATTTATGTTGTTATTTATCTAGAAATAAATCAGAATATAGTACCTGCGTTATGGTATAAAATAATTACGTGTTTAATAATTAATGAATTGAACTTAAGAAAATAAATATTCTACTTGTAATAAATTATTCTAAGTGCGTTCTGTTTACTTATATTACATAAAATTTGAGTGACAAATGAATTTTTTGAACTCGTTAATATGCATCAGCTATACAAATTACAAAATATATCAGATTTTGTAAAAAATATGACAAATGTTTCTTCAATAAATTAAAATATAGTAATTATGATAGAAAGCTTTTGTATATCTAATTTAACTGATAAATAAATTTTGGCAATTTTCTATTTACCTGAACTTATTTCATTAAATTATTCTATTGATATTATTTAAACTACTAATGGTAGAGCTCTACTCTTCGGAACCACAGGTCGCAAGTTCGAATCCAGCTGTGGGCATGGGTATTTGTAGCCGTTCGGAATCGGCTTTAAGCTGTAGGTCCCAGTCTTATTTGTCCTCGTGTGCAAAACAGTAGACCGTAGCGCTCCAAACCAAGTCAATTACTATTTATATTAACATACCTAATTTTAATAAGAAATAAATTTTGCAAATTCATTAATGTGCATCAACGATATAAATTACGATGAATCATATTTCATAATCGATTTATACAAAAAATATGACTATTTCTTTTAACAAAGTAAATTATAACAATTATGATACTACAAAACTTTTTTTTCATAACTAATTCAAGTGATAAATTAATTTTGCTCATTTTCAGTACATATTAAGTTAATAAATTACAACGATAACATATTTTGATATGATTAATATATAGTAAGAATTGACTAAACGTATTAAACTAAAACGCTTCTGGTGTAAAATTTTAAAGTGGTTAATAATTAAAAAACTTAAAATGAATTAATAAATAATTCTAATAGCATTCTACTTCAATAAATTATTCTAATTATATTAGCTTATTTTACATATAACTAGAATAAACAATTCATTAATATATTTCAGCTATATAAATTACGAACAATAACGTATAATTTAATAAATAATTGGTCGTTTAAAAAAATTACGAAATATTTCATAAATTAAATTACACTAATTATGATATTATGGATTTTTTTTTATAAAATTCAAGTGATAAAGTTTGTTAATTAGCCAGTATACATTAATGAAACAATTTACAAAAAAAATATCAGATTGTTATGAGTAAAATAGGGCGAAAATTGAGTAAACATCTTAAATTATATTAATTATCATATTATGAACACTTTCTCTATACATATAATTCAAATGATAAATAAGTTTTCGTAATTTACCAGTTTGCCTCAACTTTATGGATAATTTAAGATAAGAAATTTTAATTATTTATAGCAAAAAAAAATTTCACAAAAATTGAGTAAATATACTGAAAAGCACTAATCGTTATTTTTATGAAAACATTTTATATATATACGTCAAGTGACAAACTAAACAAATTCACTAATGTACCTTAAATATATAAATTATATATAATCGAATATCAGAATCGGTTGCAAATTGTAATAAAATGTATAGTTATAATTTTTTATAAATAACTGGAGCATACGAATTATATATTATGGAAAAACTTTTCATGTGTAATTTAATAAATAAATAAACTTTATAAACGTACCAATATAATTCCTAATCGAATACCTAATCGAGTTACAAAAATCGTATGTCCGAATCAGTTGTTATGAAAAAGTAACAAGAACTTCTGAGTAAACAACTAAATAAGTGATAAGTGAATTTTCAAATTCTTCTCAACTCAATAAATTACCAAAAAATAATAAAAAAAAATCAGATGTCAGAATCGATTATGAAAAAATGTTTTTTTATTAATTAAAAAGTTAAAAAATGAATAAAATAAAACCTTTAAAGTATTTTATGCGTAATGTATAATTTTCTTTAAAATTAGTGACTAAGCACATTAGAAAATAAAATTTATAGTCCCTACGAAATAAACTTTTAGAATGCAATGCTTCAAATATATCACTGTCAATAATATTCAAAATAACAGAATTAGGTTATTTTAAGGTACAGATGCATTTAGAGCGCCATGTTTTTTTTCGCCAAACTTGGCGATTTTATGAGACGATGAGTGGGTTAGTGTGTTTGCCCTTACATGTGTTATCAAATTTATTTTACAGTTCTTTTATTAGAAGGGGGACGTTAGATTTTTTATATTAGTGATTATTAAAATGATATACATTGTGTTTATACTGTGTTGATATATATATCATAAATATTACTAATCTGTTATTTATTAAGTAACGTAAAAAATGATAATTATTATGCTAATTTTATTTTAATAATGATATAAATTGTTAATCTGATTTTTTAAAAATTTTTTTAAAAGTTTTGTTTTATTAATTGTAGTGTTTCAAATATGCCATATGACCACCGCCATTTTTTTTTTTTTTTTTTTTGTGTGTGTGTGTGTGTGTGTGTGATCTTTGAGGAGACGTCTACAGCCGCCATGTTCATTTACTTGGCGATTTTTCAAAAGGCGTTTTTCCGTTGGTCGCCAAAAAAAAACATGGCGGTCGTCTATAATGCACCTGTTCCAATTTTAAAATTTAACGAACATATATTTCCATTCGAAATTAACATAATGAATCAATTACAGCTCCCAATTTTTTCCTACATAATTCCCTATATATATAAATACAGTAATCTATAATTATTTTGGTGATCTTTGAGGAAACGTCTACAGCCGCCATGTTTATTTACTTGGCGATTTTTCAAAACAAACGCTTTTCTGTTGGTCGCCAAAAAAAAATAGCGGACGTCTATAATGCACCTGTTCCAATTTTAAAATTTAACAAACATAAATTTCCATTCGAAATTAACATAATGAATCAATTACAGCCGCCAATTTTTTTCTAAAATAATTCTCTCTCTATATATATATATATATATATATATATATATATATATATATATATATATATATATATATATATATACGGTAATCTGTAATTATTCCAAAAAAACTTTTGTTTCTTTTTGAAATATATTACTTGATTTTAACTAGTAGTGAAACCAATTCAGATGAAAATAAATAATTCATCATCAAACGTAGTTATTTTTTAGTAATTTCCTCGGGTATTAACTAATAATTATGTTTAAACACTTAAATTATAATATAAAAACGTAAAATTTTCTACACCAAAGACAAATAGTTTTGAGTTTTATAAATTATAGCAAAATCTATATTTTGCTATAATTTATAAAATAATAATTTATGTAATTTATAAAATAATAATTTATATAATTTTTTTTTCTATAATTGTAAATTTACGTAAATGTTCATTGCGTAATTGAAGATTTAATTGAACGCCAAATTATCACAGCATGGATAAACACCCTTTCATTGCATCGATAATAAATTCTATAAATTAAGTCATAAGTTTTGTGATGAATTTAAAACATTCTAAACACACACAAGAAGGTTCTAACAAACTATAAACAATACTGCAATTATTACACCGGAATGTAATACATTCAGTCTAATAACAAAAACTCTGCTTTTTAAGCAGGAAATAAGCATATATAACTAGAGAAGATTTCAGAATGAAGCAGTACTGGAACAAAAAAAAAAAGAATCAAGTATGTACTCCATTTTGTTTGTTTTTTGTTTTGAAATGAAGCTAAATGTTCCGAGATACATATATCCATTTATGCTAGGACCTTTTCTGAAAATTGAAAATTTGATATTTAATTTAAGTATTTTCAATTTCACAACATACGTTTTTTCTAACACAAATTAAAAACTGTTGTTACACGAACAAAATTTAATATTGGAATAATCCTCAGTTAGTAATATACTTATTATAAACTCAATTATGGCTTCTGGAATTTATTAAAAGGAATAAATAAACACGTAATGAAAATCAACATAGAAATAGTGAAATTTCATCTGGTTATTCTATATTAAATCTTCTAGACAGAAATGTAGACTTTTCATTTATCTTAACGTTTAGCATGCGGGTATACTTCACCGCCCACTTAGCGTGCAGTGGGCGTTTTTTCGTGAATCGCGCGAAAGTTGAGTTATTCAGAAACATCGCAGTCAATCGAAAACTACTTTGTTTTTAGGAACGAACCTTTTTTTATTTTACATTTTAATATATACTGTATGATTATTTAACAAAAAAAATAATATTTTTACGAAATCACAAGAATAAACGATTTTTGGAATTAAAGACCGATCATCTGTCAGCGCCCATTTTTTCGTCACTCTTTTTCGCGACGGCTCATTTTATCCATTTTGAATTCAACAATAAAAAACAAAGCTTCCAATTGACAAAACACGACTTGTACATTCTCTAACTAGGAATTCGATGGAAGACGAAATAACGCAACTAAAGACCGAGTCATTCGACAATCCTAACTTGTGGAAAGTAAAAATGCAAAGCGTTGCATAGCAACGCAAACAACGCGCATATAATGTCACACATACAAATAATTATACGTATTTAGTAGATTTGGGTTGGTTAGAGGGTATCTACCACAAATCTACTAAATACGTATTTTTATGTGACCCGCGCGCCAGTGACAGACTGCAAAAAACGTAAAAATACGTTGCTCGCACGCGAAGTGTTAATATTATATTTGGGAGAATAACAGGTAATAAATTAAAATTTTCATATCAAAAACTCGATTACGAATGATTATAAATAATTAATTTCATTAACATCTTAAGTTTTTAAAGTAATAGTTTTTATCTTAAACTATTAATGCCCAAGTCATTTCTTATGAACATATATTAAATCTAAGTCAATATGAACTGCATTGAGTAAAGTAAATATAAAATTAAAACTATTTCGAATATTACAACCTGTCTACGTTAGTGATCAGACTGACACTCTTAACGTTCTATTTTTTTAAAAGGAAAATTTTTTAAGAAATTTCTTTGATAGTCTGTCAACAAAATACTGTAAACTAAAGCATTAAGTTACGATTTCGAACAATATACCTGAAAGATAAAATAAACTTATGTTCCAGGTTCGAAAAATTATAGAATATCGATTCAAATGGGAAAATTATATAAAACAGCCAATACTAGATATTTTGTTAGATTGTTTACTATTTTAGTTATTAACTTAGTTGTTAGCTTTTAGTTATTAACTTAGTGGTTAGCTATCTTTGTTTGTATGTTTACTTTTGTTAGGATTAATATCTAATTAATTCTTTTCGATGAAAAGAAAACCTCGTTCAGAGAAAAACATACGAATTCTGAAAACTATTTTTTAGCTGTTTCTAAAAAAGAACGCTGGGCATTGAGGTGTTAATATAGCTATGAAGTTTTAATATTAAAAAAAATTACCTGCATTCCTTTTATAAGAAATTAAGTTATGAAATTTTGCCAAATTGAATCGTAGCATCGCAGAATTTTTTTTAACAAAAAAAAATTATTTTTAAAGTTTTAGAATTAAACTTCCTTTTTGCGTATATACAGACGTAATACTTAAAATTCAGTCAGTTCTGGTCAAAAGAAATATTTTTGTTGATAATCGAGCTGTGAAAGTTATTGTGATTAAAATAGTTACTTTGTACAAGGAAGTAAAAAAGCAAACCTTAGTCGGCCAGGTAAAGGTCGTAGCATAAATAGAAAGAAAAAATATACATTTTTATGTTATGTGAAACTGAAAAATCATTGAAGCACAATCTTATGAAGAAATCCATCAACGCTGAAGACTTCAAGAACGGAATTCGTTGAATGAAAAATGAAGTAAATCATATCAAGTCCATTTTTACCATGCCGTAGTTATAAAGTCTAGTGTGAATATGATATATAAGTTCATTAAAAAAAAAACACCAGTTCGTTTGCAAATATTTCCATCGCTTGCACTGCAACTGCCGAAAACACAACCTCTTGAGCAGTTTCGATTTTTTTTTTTTATTCTTTTATCCAGCGTCCGTGAGCACTGGTAGAACGTCGAATTCCACTGTGACTTGAGAACGCAATATCTTACAGATCTGTACACAATAGATTATTTCGCCTGATGCTTCAACCTGTCCGGTGTAAATGCTTTTTGAAGACATATCAAACAATGCACAAACATTCAAACTGACGCGGAGGGGGAGAAATGAAACACCGCACAAAAACAACCGAGCACTGTTGCTTGCTTTTTTCTCGAACGTAAGTGTCCTTAAAAGAAGAGGAAATCCACGCGTTACAGGAGATTCCAGTCTGCGGAGAAAACTTAGTAGAATTGGAGATTATTCCCCCCTCCCCCTTGCGTACCACTCACCAACTGTTCTTTCTTGATTTCCCGGCAAAGTGTGCGTTGTCCAGTTCAGGAAATAGATGCAATTGACGCAGGAATCCATGTGTTTGCTTTGTTTGTTTATTTCTGGTCTGGTCAACTAGTAGTTATTGATGGGAACTATATACTCTTTCTATTTCACAGAAGCGTATGAATTCTGTTGCGGCCTAGATGCAACCCAGGTGGAGAACACATCCCTAAAAAGGGGAGAGACGTAAAAAAGAAATCGTCAGTTACAGGTGAAAGGCAGCCCTTCTTGAGGCTCAGACAACCCGGTTAGTTTGAGTGAGTGGGCAAACATTCGCAACTCACCTGCAATGTGAAACTACGCAGTCATTGTTGCAGTATTCTCTATCCCATTCTTGCGGTTGGTCATTTCTAGGTTGACAGTTATTTTGCAGGGGTGACATCATGCCTTGTTGAGGAGGACCCGGATGTGACATTTGTTGAGACTGTAACCAGAAAAGTAGGAATTCAGATTTCAAGCAATATTATTCAATGACATTTTTTTAATTGCACTGTTTATACCAAATATTAAATATGTATCAAAATAAAAAATATAAATGTTTTTCTTTATTCGACTATTTTTTATTAATTTTAAGA
>CM063500.1:126546860-126549360 GCA_032207245.1 Pardosa pseudoannulata | reverse complement strand
ATGTATATATATATATATATATATATATGTTATATGTGTGTATATATTATATATATGTATAGAGTATATATATGTATATATATATGTATATAATATATATATATATATACATATATATATGTATATATGTATATATACATATATATAATAATAAAAATATATATATATATATATATATATATATATATTTATATAAATATATATATATATATATATGAATTATATAAAATTTATATATATTCTTATTTAGCATTATTTATTATATTATATATATAAAATAATATTTTAATAATATTTATAATATATTTTTAATAAAAAATAATTAATTTAAATATATATAAATAATTCTATATATATAAAATAAATATATTTATATATGTTTATATAATATTTATGTTTATATTAAATATTTATAATAAATATATAATTTATTATATAATATGTATATATATATAGAAGGATAATAATTTCATATAATGTATATATATATGTATATATATAATTTTATTTATAAATATTTCTATTTATTTTTATATATATATATAAATATAAAAGAATATATTATTATATTATATTTGTTATACATGTACAAATGTTTAGATACAATATATTATTATAAAAATTAAAGATACATTTTATATTATATAAATATATTTTGTATATATTTAATTATAATGTAATATATATATAAAATATATAATTATAATATATAATAAATTATATATTTGTAAAAATATTTTTATACAATTTTTCTATGTATAGTTATATATGTATATATATATATATATATTTAAATATGTTTAAATAAATTATGTATAAACATATATATTATATATATAATTATATATTATTATATACATATATTGTATTTTCTTATAATGTATATGTTTTATATTTAGTAATATTTAAAATTATAATAGATATAATACAGCATATATATTTTTATCTTATAAATATATATATTATTATTATATTATATAATTAAAGATATAATTATATTATTTTATTATATAAACATGTATTATATATATATTATAG
The DNA here is from genome assembly GCA_032207245.1 of Pardosa pseudoannulata. Taxonomy (NCBI): domain Eukaryota; kingdom Metazoa; phylum Arthropoda; class Arachnida; order Araneae; family Lycosidae; genus Pardosa; species Pardosa pseudoannulata. The sequence continues at coordinate 126,548,322 of CM063500.1, read as the reverse complement.
ATATGTATATATAATGTATATATGTTAAAAGTATTTATATATATATGTTCGTATTATATTTTTAATATTATATTATGTATTATAAAAATAGATATATATAAAAAAATATATATAAATTGTTAATATTTATATATATTATTATATTTTTTAAAGAATAACTTATATTTATTGTATATTATATATATAATTAAAATATTTATAATACATATGTATTATAAGATGTATATATATTATATGTTATATATATATATATATATATATAATATATTAATAATTATATATATTATATATATATATATATATTTATAAATATTTATATATAAGATATATATATATAATATATATGTTTCTTGAATTTAATTAATTATACTTTTCAAGCATTTTTTCATGTATAAACTCTAAATTCGTCACATATTCGATATAATTTATGTATTTTAATAAGCGTATTAAAACAATAGTTTGATATATTTATTACCTAGTTGTACATAATAAGGTAAAATAAAATAAGAATCCGATTTGCAATAGTCAAAGAACTTCTTCTACTAAACATTTACTACGAAGCTATACCATCGTAACTCCGCAAGGATCAGTAATTAAAAAATGCTATTTATTTGCCTATGAGACATTGAAATTTGTACTTTTTGTTTACATGTTGAAACTTCATTGTAACGTAAAAAAATGAAAATTTCAATTTATATTCTTATTAAAAATGCTATAATTTGCGTCATATAGGAACATATGGAATTTCATAATTGTATGGATACTCAATATGTTAATATACAATGAAAAAGAATTTTTTAAAAATATTCATACCATTTCATTTTCACCTATTTATTATGCGATAAGTTGAAAATTTTAATCTTCTTCTTTTAACCGAGGAAAACGGCGATTAAAACAATGACATTGGATTAACGGAATGACGTCACTTTACTAGAAATTATTGCTTCTTTCACTTAGTTATGATGCGATAAATCAAAAAGTGAATCGTTTGCGTTTAACCGGGGAAAATGATGCTTGGAATAATGACATAAAATGGGGGAAGGAATGGATTTCGAACGTTAAAAATTTACAAAAACCTTCCCAGGGATGTCCCTAATAATTTCCCAAATTTTCGCGGCGATTGGATGCATGGTTTTTGAGTCTATCGAGTACAGACAGACAGACAGACACAAATTCATTTTTATATATATATATAGATTTTATTATATTAAAAAGAATTTATGTAGGTGACCTTTAAAGGGTTAAAAGAATAAACGTGCGTTATTTTTAAACGGAGCGCCTCCCTAAACTGCCCCTATTAAAACCCAAACACACTTCAAAACTCAAACGACTTTATTTTTCTCTCACTCCCCCCGCTATCTCCGAGCACAAACACACGCACGCACGCACGCAAGCCCGACTCGGCAAAAACGACGGGCAGGTCCCATTACTCATTAATAAAATACGCGATAAACAGAGCTAC
>CM063500.1:126521860-126529360 GCA_032207245.1 Pardosa pseudoannulata | reverse complement strand
GATCAAAAAGGTTGTTTGCGTTCTCATTCCATAGAACCCCCCCCCTGCCTTACACTTCTTTGAGTTGATCTAGGTCTTCCATCCTATTTTACGTTTTGTTCACTTATCAAACTGTGGCAACCTATTCATATTTAGATTCTACACAGTGATTTTTTAATGCCTTGATAAACATATAATACTGATGAAATCCACATAAAATTTATAAAAATCTATAAAAAAAATATAAAGAAAACAAGAGAGCAGAACCATGGCCGATTGGTTAGGGTGCTGGCCATCGGTAGAGGAGTTCCTGGGTTCGAATCCCACAGTGGTATGGATGTTCGTAGCCGTTCGGAACCGGCTTTTAGCTGTAGGTCCCGGTCTCATTAGCCCTCGTGTTGCAAAAAAGTAGACCGTAGCACTCCAAACCAAACCAAACCAAAACAGGAGAAAAAAATTAAGAACTAGAAATGACATATAAACCAGTATTTTCCACCCTTAACACTTTTATAATTCTTGAAAAATTCTTGAACTACCTCCCCCCCTCCAAATCTCTCCTATCCACTACATTCTACGTACAAAATAAAAACATGTAAGTTTAAAAAAATAAATTTCGGACTTAACAAAATAATGATTTTACAATTATTAAGTATAATTATTATTAATTATTATTAAGTAACTTTTATAATTTTTGAAAAATGCTCGAACTACCCCTCCTCCCAATCTATCCAATCCATCACATTCTATTTACAAAATAAAAACATGTAAGTTAAAAAAATAAATTTAAGACTTAACAAAGGTAATGAATTTATAATTATTAAGTATTACTCTTTTATATACTAATATTAGTTTTTTAATTCTTTTATACATTAATATTAGTTTAGTTTAATTTATTAATATAGTATTAATAAATTTTATTAAGAATTAACTAAGATATAGTTTTATGTTAAGTATTCGGAATTTTTAATTAGAGGTGCCACTGGTTGTAAACTGATTGAATAACATATCTTGTGTGTTGAAACCGTTAAATAAACTAATAATATTTAATCACCTATTTTTAAATGTGTTTTTAATTAATAGCCAACATACCCCCACCCCACCCCTCGAAAGAAAAAAAGGTTCTTGCAGTTTAATGGTTAGGAACTAAGGAATTATGTTTTAAATTTGGTTTGGAGTGCTGTGGTCTGTATTTTTGTTCCACGAAAGAGGTCGAAACCTATTCCTTAAAGCCGACTTCAAATGGCTACGAACAAAGTAGATTCGAACCCACGAACTCCAGTATTGAAGATCAGCGTCCTACCCATTCGGATTAATTTAGTTATTTTAATTTAACACATTAATTTGACTAGAAGACAATGCAGTTAAGTGTCGGGGAAAATAATTGAGAAAAAATTAAATAGAATTCTTTTTTAAATATTTTGATTTATTTTGCCCATTCGAATTAATTTAGTTATTTTCATTTAAGATATTTAAGTTGACTAGAAGACAATGCAGTTACGAAAATAATTGAGAAAAAATTAAATAGAATTCTTTTTTAAATATTTTGGTTTATTTTGCCCATTCGAATTAATTTAGTTATTTTCATTTAACATATTTAAGTTGACTAGAAGACAATACAGTTAAGTGACGGGGAAAAATAATTGAGAAAAAATTAAATAGAATTCTTTTTTAAATATTTTGGGTTTATTAAAAAAAATTAATAGTAAATGCCACATATTATCGTCAAATTCACAAATTAGTTTTTTAACAACTGAAAATAGTATTTATTCCATTTTAATTTTTACAAAAATCAGATAATACCAAAATATGGGGCTTACGAATGACTGGTGTCTGTCTATAGTTTTGACAGCTGCACAAAAATAAATGAAAAAATAAATAAATAAATAAAAAAGAGTCGTTAATAGTTTTGACAGCTGCACATAAAGAACCATGATGCAATAGCACCAATTATTTCACTTTAGTCAATCGTTTCATAACAATACCCTTTATCAAAACCCAGTATTTGAGTAGCGTATCAATTCCTCGATCCTTTGGCGACATTCTTGGCGACAAACGTCAAAAACAAGAGCAACAACCCTATTTCCCTTTCCACTTACGTTTCAACTTGAGCAGCAATTAAGGAAAATAATCAGTATCTCTTGATGCAGTTGTCTACAGTTTTTATATCTCTTCTTTTCGAAATTTTCCCTATTTTTTTTTCCCTTTAAGTTTCGTGAACTTTCATTGGTTAAATTGTTTTCCCTCCCTCAGACACACGAATGCCTTTTTAGTAAAAGTGAGAGCCTTTCGTGTGTTCTCTTTTATTTTCGTGTTTCCAAATAATTTAATTCATTCCAGTTTTCGAAAGAAAAAGGAACTGTTTTAGAAGGAAAGAGCTATGAAATGTTCGCCAGAAATTCCTGCGCATTTATTATAAATTCTGGGCGAAACTTTCTTTGTTTTATTGGAGAAGGGGAAAGATATTAAATCTTTATTTATTTATTAACTTTTTTTTTCTCTCTTCCTTCATTTAGCATAACGCTCAGATATGCTTGATCAAAGTAAAATCTGCTTATGAGGAAGAAAAATTCTTAAATTGTTTTAAGTACTTGGAGAAATTTTCATTTTTATTCGACCCAAGAAGCTTTTAAAATAATTTACTAACTCGAAACTTTTCTCTTTCTGGAGTTACACTACGTAAAATAATTACGTTTTAAAAAGTTTTTTTTTTTAATAAAAATGCATTTTTGCTTAAAATTATTAAAATATTACACTACTTTAGTTTTAAAACGTTTTCTAAGGGAATGATAATCACATTTGTGCGTCTAATTTTCTGTACTTTTATTCTAATTTTTCTGTGCATTTTATGAAATAAAGGATGTTAGAGCCCGCAGAAATCACGTAATTCTGATACATAGTGTTAGTTTAAACTTGATACAAATTAAAAATACGTTAGAACGGTAGAAAAGAATTCAACTGAAATCGAAAACAAAATGGCTTCATCTTTGTAATCATTTTAAATTAATTGATCCAAGGTTATTTTCTTTATTTGGAATGTTATGAAATAAAATATTTTAAAAACCTCAAAAAATGACGTAATTCTTAGTTTATACTTCATACAATTAAAAAATTACGTTAGAACGGTAGAAAAGAATTCAACTGAAACCGAAAACAAAATGACTACATCTTTTTAATCATTTTAAATTAATTGATCTCAGTTTATTTTCTTTATTAAGAATATTATGAAATAAAATATTTTAGAACCCACAAAAATCACGTAATTCTTAGTTTATACTTCATACATTTAAAAAAAAATACGTTAGAATGGTAAAAAGAATTCAACTGAAACCGAAAACAAAATGGCTACATATGTTTAATCATTTTAAATTAATTGATCCAAGGTTCTTTTCTTTATTATGAATGTTATGAAATCAAATATTTTAGAACCCACAAAAGTCACGTATATCTTAGTTTATACTTCATACAAATAAAAAAATGCGTTAGAACGGTAGAAAAGAATTCAACTGAAACCGAAAACAAAATAGCTACATCGTTTTAATCACTTTAATTGATCTCAGTTTATTTTCTTTATTATGAATGTTATGAAATAAAATATTTTAGAACCCACAAAAATCACGTAATTCTTAGTTTATAGTTCATACAATAAATAACACGTCAGAACGGCAGAAAAGAATTCAACTGAAACAGAGAACAAAATGGCTACATCTTTTTAATCATTTTAAATTAATTGACCTCAGTTTATTTTCTTTATTATGAATGTTATGAAATAAAATATTTTAGAAACCTCAAAAAATCATGTAATTCTCAGTTTATACTTCATACAAATAAAATATACGTTAGAACGGTAGAAAAGAATTCAACTGAAACAGAGAACAAAATGGCTACATATTTTTAATCATTTTGAATTAATTGATCTAAAGTTATTTTCTTTATTATGAATGTTATGAAATAAAATATTTTAGAACCCACAAAAATCACGTAATTCTTAGTTTATAGTTCATACAATAAATAACACGTTAGAACGGTAGAAAAGAATTCCACTGAAACAGAGAACAAAATGGCTACATCTTTTTAATCATTTTAAATTAATTGATCTCAGTTTATTTTCTTTATTAGGAAAGTTATGAAATAAAATATTTTAGAAACATCTAAAAATCACGTAATTCTTAGTTTATACTTCATACAAATAAAAAATACGTTAGAACGGTAGAAAAAAATTCAACTGAAACAGAGAACAAAATGGCTACATCTCTTTAATCATTTTAAATTAATTGATCTAAGGTTCTTTTTTTTATTATGAATGTTATGAAATAAAATATTTTAGAACCCACAAAAATCACGTAATTCTTACCTTATACTTCATACAAATAAAAAAAAATACGTTAGAACGGTAGAAAAGAATTCAACTGAAACAGAGAACAAAATGGCTACATCTTTTCAATCACTTTAATTGATCTCAGTTTATTTTCTTTATTATGAATGTTATGAAATAAAATATTTTAGAACCCACAAAAATCACGTAATTCTTAGTTTATAGTTCATACAATAAATAACACGTCAGAACGGCAGAAAAGAATTCAACTGAAACAGAGAACAAAATGGCTACATCTTTTTAATCATTTTAAATTAATTGACCTCAGTTTATTTTCTTTATTATGAATGTTATGAAATAAAATATTTTAGAAACCTCAAAAAATCATGTAATTCTCAGTTTATACTTCATACAAATAAAATATACGTTAGAACGGTAGAAAAGAATTCAACTGAAACAGAGAACAAAATGGCTACATCTTTTTAATCATCTTAAATTATTTGATCTAAGGTTGTTTTCTTTATTATGAATGTTATAAAATAAATTTTTTTCGAACCCACAAAAATCACGTAATTCTTAGTTTATATTTTCATACAAATAAAAAATACGTTAGAACGGTAGAAAAGAATTCAACTGAAACAGTGAACAAAATGGCTACATCTTTCTAATCATTTTAAATTAATTGATCTCAGTTTATTTTCTTTATTAGGAATGTTATGAAATAAAATATTTTAGAAACATCTAAAAATCACGTAATTCTTAGTTTATACTTCATACAAATAAAAAATACGTTAGAACGGTAGAAAAGAATTCAACTGAAACAGAGAACAAAATGGCTACATCTTTTCAATCATCTTAAAATAAGAGATATAAGGTTGTTTTCTTTATTATGAATGTTATGAAATAAAATGTTGTAGAACCCACAAAAATCACGTATATCTTAGTTTATACTTCATACAAATAAAAAAAAAATGCGTTAAAACGGTAGAAAAGAATTCAACTGAAACGGAAAACAAAATAGCTACATCTTTTTAATCACTTTAAATTAATCGATCTCAGTTTATTTTCTTTATTAGGAAAGTTATGAAATAAAATATTTTAGAACCCACAAAAATCACGTAATTCTTCGTTTATATTTCATACAATTAAAAATATACGTTAGAACGGTAGAAAAGAATTCAACTGAAACAGAAAACAAAATGGCTACATCTTTTTAATCATCCGTTTTTAATCCAAGGCTGTTTTCTTTATTATGAATGTTATGAAACAAAATATTTTAGAACCTACAAAAGTCATGTAATTCTGATACATAGTATTAGTTTGTATATAACACAAATAAAAATAAGTTAGAAGAGTAGAAAAGAATTCAACTGAAACAGAAAACAAAATGGCTACATCTAAAAAAAAATGTGGCCATTTCTTCAATTAATATAAATCATATTAAATTAATATAAATTGTTTAATTTTTTTTCTTTCAAAAACTGTAGTCAAAATGTTTAAGCTTCACTGTCTTTGCTAGCATAAAAACAGACTAATTTTCTATATATGTATCTTCAAATATAACAAAACGTTTATGTTTTATTTGAAGAATTCTACGTTTTCGAAGCTACGAAACGAAATGGTTATTACTTTAAATCAACTGTTACATTGGGTCTTTAAATTTCTTAACAACTTTATAGACTAATCACGGGAGTTTAAACTTGTTCATAAGTTTTAAAAAAATTCGAAGAATAAGTATAAACAATAAACATTTTTAAAACAGATGGCAATATCTTGTTTTAAAGACTCAAAAGAATTAAGTAAAGTATTCTAATAGCTTTCTAACTTTTTAACATCTACAAATGAATTTCTTTCAATTTTACTATCGTGTATTTGCATATTCTTAATGCTTATTTTGAATCCTTGGTTTTAGGAATATATTCTTCATTATATATATGAAAAGTTTTTATCTCAGATTAGTTCTTAAAATTTTTATTTTTAGAATGGCAATACTTTAAAATTATTAACTTCCAAAAAATTATATGTAATGCATGTTTTCCAATGTGGTCCTCGAACCCTTAGACATTGGAAACCACTGTTTGAAATTCTGAGTGAAATTTCTTTAGAAATTTCACTCAGAATTCCGTAGTTACAGACATTTAAATCAAAGTTGAACTCTTCTGAAGTTGCAAATGAAACTCAAATAAAAATGGAAGCTTTATTGCACCGAATTAATTATAAATAGAAAGAGTTTTGGGGATACTAGTCCGTCAGGAGAACTCAAAAAAGATCCTACAGCATTCTACTGCAGTTAGGCTTCAAAGAAATACATTTTTGTTAAGCAACATGATAACTCTCATGCTAAAATCCTATTTAGATGTTCTCAAGTTTTTCTCTTTTATGAAAGAAAAAAGTATTACAAGGGTTCAACGAAAGAAATTATGAATCTTTTATTTAAATAAAAAAACTATTAAGACATAAAAATAGCTTGCTCTATAAAAATATGCTTTGATAAACGTTAATGATAATTTTACGAATTTTTGACCTGGGTATGTTCCAGTTTTAAGTTCGTTTATTTAAAATCTAGGTTGTTAAATGTTTCGCCATTTTTTTTTCTCTCCAAAATGAAACAGTGAAGATATGCTGTTAGATTTTATTTTATGGTAATTTAAGATATCTAATAACAGTTATAAATAATTACTATATATATATATATATATATATATATATATATATATATATATATATATATATATATATATATACATATTATATATAACATATATATATACATATATATATATATATATATACATATATATATACATATATATATATATATATATATATACATATATATATATACATATATATATACATATATATATATATATACATATATATATATATATATATATATATATATATATATATATATATATATATATATATACAGTATATACATATATATATATATGCAAAATATAGAAAAAAATTTCGCTATATGGACTTGGAAAAATATTTCTCGGGCCCTGGATATTTGATTCTATCAGATATTATCTTTGAGCCAAAGTTCTTAGCATTTAGTTTCAGTATTTTCTGATTACATCAGGGTTCCCACTCTTTTTCCAGAACAAAAATTAAGGACTTTTTAAGGACTATCTAAGGACCAAAGTAACTTTTTATAAGGACCTATTTGAAATAGATGGCATAACGACATAAACCCTATT
>CM063500.1:126504360-126514360 GCA_032207245.1 Pardosa pseudoannulata | reverse complement strand
TCGGTTTCTTTACAGTCTTCCCCCCACTTGGCGGCCTCTCCACTGGTTCTGGCGAGGGACGTTTCATACCACACATTAACTATAAATTAAAAGAAAAAAAAAATCGTTAATTAACTGATACAGCAGGAGGTCTGTTCTTTTAGAAATAAATTATTGTTTAAAAGCAAACGATATCGTCTGCAAATATTTAGTCACAAAAGCAGACGATCGCCACTCAAACCTTCGAATCAATTAAATACAATGCCGGGATGTCGGTTTCCTAGCAACAGAAATTTTACGACAAGAAACAATCGTTCGTTGGCTTCAAAAACCAGTGAATTGGCGATTAAACTGACTGCAGGAAATGAGAATTCGTTTTTATTTTGACCAGTTGGAATTTGGAATCAAGGACGCCAGTTACAGACTAAAAACACTGCTCGTTTGGACTACTTTCGAATACTATTTGCTTATTCTTTCTTTTATTTATTTACAGGCAATATTTAGTTATTTGCTGACATATTTAATTACTTATTGAAGCGATAAATAATCGATAGAATAATTCTTAAATTGATATCGTTTAACCTCTTAATTGCTTTTTCACACAGTTTAAATTTGAAAGAAATTTAATCGTTAAATTGAATTACTGATAAATTTACTAAAATATCGCATACAGCCTATCTATAATAGTCTTTAATATCTTAAAAATGCCAGCAGGTATCTTAACTGAAATGCAATGTCAAACTTGTTTTAGGATGAATTTAAAAAAAAATAACCTAACCAATGAAAAAAAAGGTTGCTTTAGAAATATCTTTATAGCATTGTTCAACAAAAATGATACTTAATTTTGGCAATTATTCTTATTTCATTCATCATTATCAACACAAAGAAGTAAATGCATAATACAATGGGTAACTCCGAGTACGGTAATTAAGTAATCAATGGATAAGATTTTTGAAAATCGAATACCGTAAAAAAAAAGAACAAAATAGCATTCTACTACTATTTACCTTGGATATTGCATTGAAATGAAAGTACTTTACAACAATAAAAAAAAGGAAAAAAAATTTCAAAAGAAATAATTCTTGGGCATTATAATTTAATAATGGAACAAAATAAAACATCATAAACACCGGATATGAGTTGTTAAAGCCATGAATTCGATAGATTTACGTCGATAAAATTTTAGAAGAAATGCATACTCCGAACAGTTTAGTTTTATCTTCGAATCAACAGTCGTTCCTCCGTCATTAAATGTTATTAGTAGATTTCGCCACGAGATGGCAGCACGTTGACGTAATGAGCTTCTCTGCTGCTTGTAAATTGTTTTCTTAACGATTACTTAAGTGTTTCTGGAAACTATTAGTTTACAGAACAACTTTCGAGGTTATATATAACCGAATATAGAGCATTTTAATGCATTTACTTCTTTAATATGTTTCTTAAAAATTGTGAATTAAAAACTTTGGGAAATGAATTTTATAAGATTTATTTTATTAAAATTAGAAATAAATAATATTTCTAATTTTACACAATAAAGAGACTACTTTAAGCTCAAAATATTTTTTTTTATAAATTTTGTTCCGATGCATTTCTTTTTTCTTAACTATTTTATGGCAGCACACGTTCGGATATTTGTAAAACCAATTTTTTAAAGTTTTACACGAATCAAATCTCTTAGTAGAAAATTGTGGATGTTACTTGTTGACTTCTAAGAAATAATTTTTAAAATAGATAGATATGAATTAATTTTTATCTTAATAATAATAATAATAATTTTTATTCTAGAGATCGAATGTTTTTCATCGAGAGGACTAAAAAATAAGTTCCGCGAATTAACTACTTCTGTAAGCAGACGATTCTAAAATTAAAGTCTTATACATATCTTTACATTTACATATCTTTTCTCAAACTCATACAATATGATATAAGAAAAATGATATAAAAAATATTGAAAATTTTACAAGAGTAGTAAAGTAAAGCAAACTTACATAGTTTTTATAAAACAACATAAAACAAAACTACTACATAAAAAAAAAATGAAATTTTTAATACATAACTAACCATTGGGTAATTTTTGGCTCTGATACGCAAAGTACAAAAAAAATATTTAGATACACAAAATAAAAAATGTGACCAAGCTCTCTCAGAACAAATATTTTTCGCTTAATATATCTCTTAAACGCTTATTATCTTTATATTTTAATAGTTCTTGGGCGTCTCTTACAATATTAATGGACAATTAAAAAATTATTATTGGAATGCTTAAACATTTAATTAAATGCAATCAATTTAATCTAAAATAAAAATTAAAACATTCTAAATCTAATCATATAGGAAATAACTTCAATTAATTTTTTTTCATCATCGACCGCACATTTGAGAGAAAAACTACTAAATCCTGACAACAGATGGCGCTAATGCTTCATAATATGAATTTAAATGATAAAATCTACATTTGAGAAATATTATTAAGAGAAGTTTAACATTGATATTCAAAATTTGAATACTTTACCATTTGAAAATATATGTTTATAATTTTATATTAAATTAGAATGACTGCCCATGATATAAAAATTTGAGAATAGAAAATACAAATTACGATTTGTCAGTGAAACATGTTACAAAACGCAGTTGAGAATTAGGAATTAAGCTTTAATACTGAAATTAAATTATAGAAAATAAATCTTTTAAGTTTTCAACGTTTAAAGTCCCATTAAGATTCTATTAATTCCATAATGCTGAAAATAGAATTAAAACATTTTCTGCTATAATTTGTGAAAATTAATTCATAATATTAATAAGTTTAAAGAAACAAAACATCTATGATATTGATATCTGATTTTTTTCACTACAGCTATGGAACATCTAAGAAATGCAATTGTTTAAAAACTCTCAAAACAGTGCGTATTTGCGATAAAGCCAAAAGTTTCTAAACTTCAAATGATACTGTAAGTCAACGTCCACTAGATGGCAGCACCAATTATTATATACCCATAAATTTTATTAACTGTAAGTTACAATTATGGGGTTTTCCTCTAAAGGGGACGTCTCCATATAATTCAGTATATTAAAAGTGATCTGACGTAGTATTATGGAATGAATGTGGTATCTTGAAAGTTACCAGCCAAACAATGACTGCGTTTTAACGTCAATGACTTAAAATTTTACGTTGGTGATGCAATTTTTTTTAATTATTCAAATAAGAATTACAATAATTTATTATTGCACCAAAGTGCAAAACTGTGTACTTATAAAATTATCTTTTTCATTCATATTTAATACAATAATAAGAAAAAAGCATTTTAAAGTACCCTTTTTTTTGGGGGGGGGAGTTATAACACAAGAGTTTAAAACTGGAAAAGGGATAATATAAGGTTTTTCTGTTTTTCTCTTAATAAAATTTAAAATCAAAATTTAAAGCTGAATGTTTGGAACGCCATAATGAAATGAGTATAGATAATTGTTCTTGTGGTGCCGGATTTCGAACCAAGGGTTCGAATCTTACTGGTGACATAAAGTCGTAATGCATCAGCTTTAAGTAGTAGGTAACTGAACGTACGATAACCTCGCGTGTTCAAGTGTTTTCCCCCGTTTTAAGCCCCAGCTATGGAGTTAAAACTTATATTCGAGGTCATAACTTAGCCTAGAGGTTGCCCAATTAAGTTTTCCTAGAACCCTAGTGGTCATTCCAGGAAACTCTTGAACAAAAAGAGAATGTATGGTTCACAAGTTAAGATCTATAGTAGATTTCATAGAAAATTGGCAGTTGGGACAGATTAACAATTTTGTTAGACTATAATGTACCATAAATCGCAATTCTACCATATCGGAGGAAGAAATAGTGAACTCCAATAAAGATGTTTACTGAGATATCCTGTCGACTTTATGTCGAAAGATAGCAAGACGAGTAGGGAGTTGCTCTTCGATACCGGAATTCGTAGGTTTGAATACCACTTCTGGCTTAGAGTTTCGTAGCCGTTAAGAGTCTACTTTAAGCAGTAGGTCCTAGTTTCCTTACCCCTCATGAAGCAAAACAGTAGACTGCTCTGTACCTTACCAGCTAACCCTATCCTCTTTAATAAGTATCGCCAGCTTCGAACCTATTTGACTGTTTAAAATGTTCCATAATAGTTTTTAAGTAATTTCAAGTACCATACGAAATCTGTCTTATTTTGCAATTTATCAATAATATCTGATAATTATAAATTTCTCTTTTTCAATTGTCATTTCTTAAACTTTTTAAGTAAGAACTCTTTTAAAAGTTTTAGATGTATGAAACGTTTACATTTATACAGATATATAGTTATAAAAATATTCACTTTCACGAATATTTATTTATACGAAAAAGTCACTTATACGAATATTCATTTATACAAAATATTCAGTTATATGAAACATTTACTTATACAGATATTCAGTTATAAAATAATTCACTTTCACGAATAACCATTTATACGAAAAATTCACTTATACGTATGTACAGTTATACGAGACATACAAAGGAAGCTCTTTCCCTTATGTGAATACTCGAAGGTAAATTTTCTTCACTTATACGAAGGTGTAAATATTTTTGAAAATAGACTTGCATTGGGCATATTAATACTTACTTAAAGTTTTCTTCCTAAATCTTATTTTAAATTTTTGTTTGTATTATTCTTCGAAAAATGCAGAGAATATTTAATTCGTGCTTTCTATTTATCTTAGCATTTAATATTTAGTTCAAAAGTATTCTTTAAAAATGTTCTTTGTTTGTACCTATTTATATATTTAATTAATAGAGATAGTTGAGGTATTCAATGTAGATTAATTTTGTAGTTACAATTTACAGATAATTAATTAAACATCATTTTTACCTTTAAACTACGTTTGTTTATTAAAAAATCTTAACATTACATTAGTCTCTTCATGTTTTCATAGGAAGAATCGACTTTTTAATATAAGATGGATTTTTTATTTACTTAAACGAAAAATTATCTGCTGTTCGTATAAAGCGAGTTCACACTATATAAGCAATCTTTTCTCCGAGATACACAAAATACAAAATAGAACGAGTCCCTTCTCTATTTAACATATTACTCTAAAGAAAAACATTATAATCATTCTCTTTGTTATGGTTTCATATAATTATATGACATCACTTCTGTTTCAAAGCTACCCCCCCCTCAACCTAACACGTCTGACAGGCAATCAAAAACAAAAAAATAAACTCTCTGTTGAATGCATCGATCAAATATTAAAAGGCCACCTGCACACAGCTGCTGCGATATTGATTCATCGATTAACCGCTTTGTTACGATTCGATACAATTATAAGACTCTTCGAATCGAAAGATTATTAAAGTAGTCGATCGTATTCCCGGAATGGAAGTAATATTATTCTCCGAGGAACAGATAGAGTTGTTTGCGATTTTAGTTTTCCCCTCCGAGCTCCATTGTTGTTGTTGTTGTTGTGATGAAGAGTTTGAAAATTCATCGTCACGACTTGCCAGATGATTTTGAATGCGAGTCACGTGATTTCCGGTAGCGTATAAATATGGATAGAAAAGCAAAAGATTTTGTAACTGATAGAAAGAGAAATTTTGAGGAATTTAATTTTAATCTCTTTTTTATGTCTGTGGTTATTTAAGATTAAACTTTTTATTTAATTTAAGTTAATCATCTTTAATCAAAGACAACATTTTAAAGTAAGATTTTATGTAAATTATGTAAAATTAGGCTATAAGAATAGGAAAAATGGCGAAATCAATCTATCAATTCTTCATTTTTACTTTCGGTTAGATTTTTTTTCCTTAAAAATTTAACACATTGTTAATAACTTTTTAATTTGGAATGCAATAATAGCGCTCTTTACACCGCTTTATAATTATTTGTTGATGCAAATACTTTACCTCGAAAAGCCTAGTCTCGGAAACTTTGAACCATCTATCAATTTTAGGAGCTATTTTCAATAAGCATCTCTTATTATTCTACTTTCAAATAAAAAACAAAATAGCAGCAGACGATTTTTCTGAATTTGCCAAATTTTAATCTTAAAACTCAGACGAGAAAAGTGAATGAATCTATAAAATTTACACTGCTTTACAATTATATACCGATGCAAATATTTTACCTCGGAAACAACAGTTACCTTAATTATAATTTGAATAGATTAATTCAAGATTTAAAAGATTTAATTAGATTTAATAGATTAATTTGAATAGATCATTTTCATCAGCCATTTTCTTCAATATGCATCCTTTATTCTACGTTCCAATCAAAAGCAAAATAGTAGCAGACGATTTTTCTGAATTTGCCACATTTTATCTTAAAATTCAAATGAGAAAAATAAATAAATCCATGAAGTTTACACCGCTTTATAATTATATGTTGATGAAAAATATTTTACCTCGAAAACAACAGTTACCTTAATTATACTATGAATAGATTAATTTAAGATTTAATAGATTTAATTAGATTTAACTAGGTTTAATAGATTAATAGATTAATTTGAATAGATCAATTTTATCAGCCATTTTCTTCAATATGCACCTTTTATTCTATGTTCCAGTCAAAAACAAAATAGTAGCAGACGATTTTTCTGAATTTGCCAAATTTTTATCTTAAAACTCAGACGAGAAAAATAAATAAATTTATAAAGTTTAAACCGCTTTATAATTATATGTTGATATAAATATTTTACCTCGGAAACAGCAGTTAACTTAATTATACTTTGAATAGATTAATTCAAGGTTTAATAGATAGATTTAATTAGATTTAATAGATTAATTTGAATAGATTAATTTCAGCAGCCATTTTCAATATAGATCTTATATTCTACGTTCCAGTCAAATCAAAATCGTGTCAGACGATTATTCTGAATATGCCAAATTTTTATCTAAAATCTCAAACGAGGAAAATAAATAAATCCATAAAGTTTACACCGCTTTATGATTATATGTTGATGCAAATATTTTATCTCGGAATCTGCAGTTACCTTAATTATACTTTGAATCATCTATCAATTTCAGCAGCCATTTTCAATATACATCTTTTATTCTATGTTCCAGTCAAAAGCAAAATAGTAGAAGACGATTTTCCTGAATTTGCCAAATTATAATCTTAAAACTCTAACGAGAAAAGTAAATGAATCTATAAAGTTTACACCGCTTTATAATTATATGTTGATGTAAATATTTTACCTCGGAAACACCAGTTACCTTAATTATACTTTGAATAGATTAACTCAAGGTTTAATAGATAGATGTAATTAGATTTAATAGCCATTTTCAATATACATCTTTTATTCTACGTTCCAATTAAAACAAAATAGTAGCAGACGATTATTCTGAAAACTCAAACGAAAAAAATAAATAAATCCATAAAGTTTACACCGCTTTATAATTATATATTGATGCAAATATTTTACCTAGGAAACAGCAGTTACCTTAATTACACTTTGAACAGATGATACTTTGAATCATTTATCAATTTTATCAGCCATTTTCAATATGAATCTTTTATTCAACGTTCAAAACGAAACAAAATAATAGCAGACGATTTTTCTGAATTTGCCAAATTTTTATCTTAAAACTCAAAGAAGATAAATAAATAAATCTATAAAGCTCACTTCGCTTTATAAAAATTATTATTTTCAGCGAACTGACGATTTTGCAAATTACTCCTCACTTTTTAACAGGTTCTCAATAAAACCACCAGAGAGCGCTGTTATTATTTATTTTTTTATTTTTTACTTTTCTGACAAAAGTGGGCTGTTGTCACATTAACATGACAGGACTGTGTATATACTTGAAAATTGGCGCTAACGATTAAAAAATAAAATCAAATATCAACCATAACCACGAACCTGCGTGAGGTGTCCGCTGTCGTCACTGTCCTCGCTGGTCTCCAAACCAGGTGAGGTGTGGTTGGAACCTGGAGGGGAGGAGCCTACGGA
This sequence comes from Pardosa pseudoannulata, assembly GCA_032207245.1. Lineage (NCBI taxonomy): Eukaryota > Metazoa > Arthropoda > Arachnida > Araneae > Lycosidae > Pardosa > Pardosa pseudoannulata. The sequence continues at coordinate 126,506,449 of CM063500.1, read as the reverse complement.
TCCGGGGCCTTTGTTGTGCCTCGGAGGGCCCATCATGGGCGAAGGGGGCAGGAGCTGCTGCTGCTGCTGATCGTGGTGGTGGACCATGGGTGGACCATGGTGGTGCATGCCCATGGGGTGGTGTTGCTGCTGCTGCTGCTGAGGAACTTGGTGGTGGTGCATGTGGTCCGGCTGCATGTGCATGTGCTGCTGCTGTTGCTGCATGGAACCGTTGTAGTTGGGGATTGCGTATTGTTGCACGCTGTGATAAAGAGATAATTACATGAGTTAAGGTGGGCTTACCCCCCCACACACACATATTTATCAATTTATATAAAGTATTTTTCTCGTATTTATATTCTATAATAATATTTTCTTTTCGCATCTATCTTTAACCTGCACCCTTGCTCAATTCAGTTTGAGATACTTTTTTAAAATTGCGTCATTAAATATGCATGAAAATGAGGGATATTATTTTTAGTTCGATCGATCGACTGGAAGAAATGTCGTGGAATATTTTTTGCATAATACATAAAATGATATATGGTGGAAGTAAATTTGTCGACTTTTTTGATAAGGTCGCCAAAATTTGCAAATTCCAGTTTGTGACCCTTTGGCGCGATTTGAAAAACTTTTACTATTAAATATGCAAGAAAATGATAGAATTATGGTTCTATATTATATTTAGCTCGATCGGTCGTGTGCAAGAAGTGTTGTAGAATATTTTGTTGCATAAAGCATGATATATGGTGCGAATAAGTTTGGCAATTTTTTTAATAAGGCCACTAAAATCGTGTCAAATTTGCAAATTTCAGTTTGTGACTTTTTGGTGCGATTTGAAAAACTTTTATTATTAAATATGCAAGAAAATGATAGAGTTATATGGTTCTATATTATATTTAGCTTGATCGGTCGACTGCAAGAAGTGTTATAGAATATTTTGTTGCATAAAGCATGATAATATGGTGCGAATTAGTTTGGAAATTTTTTTTAATAAGGCCACTAAAATCGCGCCCAAAGTTGAAAATTTCAGTTTGTGACATGTTTTGGCATAATTTAAAATTTGTACTATTTTGAAAAGTAATAAAATATTTTTTAAAAAAAACTTAGAGCTGAAAATAATGAGAATATGAAAAAGATGGACCTATATTATATTTATCTCGATTGGTCGGCTGAAATAAATGGTGTAGAATATTTTGTTGCATAATGCATAAGATGATAGTAGGTTGGCGACGTTTGCGACCGTTGGCAACGTTTTGGCGATGTTTTTAACAAAATTGCTAAATGTTGGAAATATTAATTCTTGAAATATTTTGGCATGATTTAAATATTTTACTGTAACCCTTTGCTTGTGGAATATATTTGCAAGAAACGTGCAAAAAAATGGAATTTTTTTCTCTTTAATTTTGATTGTTATCGTAAAAATGTTAAAAATAGATTAGTATAAAAAATACAAAATTTTAAACGAAATAATATCTATATTCAATATTTTCAAATATATGGGAAATGTTAATGAATTATATAGTCATTTTCGCTCGAATTATAGCAAAATAAATGGCATAATTTTCTGGATAAATATAATAGACTAATAAGCAAAAATATTATGATATCGTCACGAATTCCATGGAATTTCACAATTTCTTTACAGTATCCGCCAAATGGCGACTAATGGCGCGAAACTGTCAAATTATTCTCGGGCAAGTATCGCCATTTAGTGAGAAAATGGTAACTTACATATTATGCAAAATAAATGGCATAATTTTCTAGATAAATATAATAGACTAATACAGCAAAATTATGATATCATCACGAATTCCATGGAATTTCACAAATTCTTTACAGTATCCGCCAAATGGCGACTAATGAAGCGAAACTGTCAAACTGTTCTCGGGAAAGTATCGCCATTTATTGAGAAAATGGTAAATTACATATTATGCAATGGAAGAACTGACTGAATGAAATTGAAACATTGATTTTTCTCTTCCCCGAACTGGCAACGGGTTAAAATACTCGATTCTGTTGAAGGTAAAATGTGTTTGCAGATGAAAACCGAGACATACTTACTGGAATTGCACAGACTGTGGTGGCATCATGCTGCCCGGCGCGATCT
>CM063500.1:126496860-126501860 GCA_032207245.1 Pardosa pseudoannulata | reverse complement strand
TAAAGAAGAAAAAACAGAAAAATCATTCGGTTAAACATTGTGTAATAAATAAAGCTTCAAATCCAAAGAATATGTTAAATGAAGCCCTTTTTTAAAAATTTAAACTGAAGGGAAAATATCTAGAAGAAACAATCGTAATTCCAAAACTCGTATTAGTTGATTAAAGAAGAAAAAAACAGATAAATCATTCGGTTACACATTGTATAACACAAGAATAAAATTTCGTGAAATTTATTAGTTATAAAAATAATAATAATAATAATAATAGTCTTTACATGTGTAGAACCATAAACGTCACTGGAGTTGGTATCACTGCTTGGCGTCGTTGGCGGTAAATTTATTGGCGGAATGTCGAACTCCTCATCGCCAAAACTAGGAGTATGGAATGTCTAAATAGAAGAAAAAAAGTAATAAGTTTCCAGTACAAAGTAAACTAATATATCAGCATCAACAAATATATATATATATATATATATATATGAATAAAATATAAAATCATATTAATATCATATAAATCATATAAATCATATTTATTAGTATGATTATATGATATTATGATATAATATATCGATATTATGATATGATTATCGATAATATATCATATATCGACATAAATATATAAAAATATATAATATCGACATAAATAAATATATAATATAATGAATTAAATATATAATATCGACATTAATCGATAATATATCATATCGATATTATATATTATATGATTATATGATTATTATGATATTATGATGTATATGATATTAATTATATTAATATCATAATATATTATTAATTATATTATATTATTAATTATATTATATTATTAATTATATTAATATCATTAATCATATTTATATCATATTTTTAATATTCATATATATAATAAAATATATATATATATATATATGAATAGATAGTATAAAAATATAAACAAAAATCACAATTATTTAGAACAACACAAAAATTTTACTCATGTGAAATAACAAATAAATTTAACATTAACCAAAAAAAAAAAAAAGATAACCTGAATAACAGAAAATTTTTCGTTCTATAAATTTCTATTTCAAAATTCAACTATTTTTAATTTATTTAATAGTTCCTTGCTTTGAGATTTTTTTTATATCATAAGTTGAATTTTAATTAAATAATCAGACTTTTCTAAATTTTACCGATTTTAGTCTAAACACTATCTCCGAGAAATCATCTTTAAAGCACTGTGTTCTTATCATTACATTCTAAGAATATTTTGAAAATTTTTTTCTCTTAAAATAAAGTTGTATGCTTTTTAAAATGATTTTATAAAGTGTACTTGTTAAAAATTTTGGTGTTTTTTAATACTAAAATTTACCAAAGATTTAGATGAATTTTTTTAGAGAAAATGTAATACATTATACACATACAAATAAAGGAAAAAATTTTTATAAAAAACTTGCATGAAATAATTTAGTTTTTAAAAGTTAACTTTTTTTTAGGAAAACCTTCACCCAAAACGCCACAGTTCCAAAGAAAAATTGCACCTAATACAAAGAAATTAAATATTCTTTCGAAATTTCAAAATTTTACTGTGGATAAAAATAATAAAGATAAAATGAATTTTCTAAAATAAAAATTCCGATTGTTAAAACGAATTTTAATGCGATTACTTAAATAACACCTTTAATGTATATATGTACTAAAATTTTATAACTCAAAACTAGTAATTTACAAGAACTCTTTGTGACTCCAATGACCCCCCAGGACATGAATACATATACCAATATATATCCTAATTAAGCATACAAGTAATATTTTCATCATGTCCTAACGACTGTTTCTAGTTTATTAAAACCATAATAAAATAAACAAGGTTTCATTACAAGAGATAAATTTAACAATATATTAGAACTGTTTCTTATATTAAGAACTTATATTTAGAATTCTTATATTAACCAGGTTATCTATCATAATTCTTTATAACTATTATTTCCTTTACGGCTATTAAGTGCAACCTATACTGTCTTATTTAAGTGAAGCCTAAAATACTATTTAAAATAGAATTGACATTTTCACATTAATTATATATTATTAATTTACTAATTATACAATTTATCGTTATAAGTCGATATTAATTCTAAAACAATAAAAACACTCAACAATATATCGTACTCTAAGAGTATAAAATTTTCAAATATCGCAATAACTTATTCTATCCAAATCAAGCAATAATAACATATACGAGATTTGATTGCAAGTGTCGAATTCGTATAAAAATTAAGAATATCCATCTCTAAATTCTAAACACACTTATTACTAAACTAAATCAAAATTTATCTTACTTAAACTCATGGTAATTGTAGACGTATTATATAAAATATATTTCAAATTTAAATCCAAAGAATACGCCATAAAAACTGCTACCATTTTACTTTTCTTTCCATGGAACAGCAACAAAAACTGCTGCCAGATTCCGAATAGTAAGTTAAACTCAATGGCATTAGCAGTTATAAGGAGGTAAAAAAGTAGGTTTATTTTCAAAATAAAAAAAGCAATTTAACAATATCACGTGACTTACAAATATATATGAAACAAAAATTAGAAATCTATACATATATAAATGAATTTGTGTCTGTCTGAACTCGATAGATTCAAAAACCATACATCCAATTGCCATGAAAATTTGGGAAATTCTTAGGTATATCCGTAGGAAAGTTTTTGTAAATTTTTGACGTTCGAAACCCATTCCTTCCCCCTTTTTCGAGCGTTTCATGTCATTATTCCAAGCATTATTTTCCCCACTTAAGCGCAAACGATTAAATTTTTAATTTATCGCATCATAACTAAGTAAAAGAAGCAATATTTCTAGCAATGTAACGTCATTCTTTTAAACCCATGTAATTGTTTTAACCGCCGTTTTCCTCGGTTAAAAGCAGGAGATTAAAACTTTCAATTTATCACATAATAAATAAGTGAAAACGATATTTTTTTATCATTATGACGTCATTCCTTTAAATATTTCATTTATTCATTTCTTATTTTATATTATTTAAATATCACCTGCGCAGTATCCATTCGATTTGACCTGGAAATTGAGATATAAAGGGATTCACTTTCATTTCTATGTGACGCAAATTGTAGCATTTTTATATGAGAACTCATTTTAAATTTAATTCTTATTTCATTTTTACGTTACAATGAAATGTTTATCAACAATATTCTAACCACAAAAAGTACAAATTTCAGCGATTCTCGTGGACAAATAAAAACCTATCATTTTATATCGTTATCTTTATATTCATATATGGTTGTCAATACGAATGTGTGTTTCTGTTTCATTCAAAACCACGTGGTTTGTCATAAATTTCTTTAATTTTGGACAACATTTATTAATACCACCAAAATTAGCCCTATTGTTGTCAAAACCTCCGCTTTCTATTCTATCACTTAATATGTCAAGATCTATTAACGTTGCTAATCAACGTACAATAGTAATACAATAGTATAAAAACTGAATATTGTTATAATACGCTTATAATAGAAATATATGAATATACCAATGACTCGAACTGTACTGTGACGAATTTAGAGAGTTATGCACGAATTTAGAGAGTTATGACATATATCAATAAATTTAACACTTATCTTGATAGTTTGTGCAATCTTGATAATACATGTTTATTGGAAAGGGAGGGATGAAAATTATGATTGAAAATTGGGTCGCAAATATTGAAAATTTGAAAAGCACTGCTTTAAGGTATCAGTCTACGTTCGGAGAACTTTTTTCTTTAAACGTAGAAACTAGTTCATGTTTTTACATTTTTAGATTTATTTTCTATATTATCATAGATAATTACACTTAAAAAATTTATTGCTGGAGAAGTTTTTATAAAATTTTTAATAAATGAAGAAAATTTAGTAAAAAAATCTGATTTTTCCAAAAGGTTTAATGTTTTTAATAAATTAAATTATTTCAATATTTTTTAATGCAACACTTTTCTTATACGCTGGACTAGTGAATCACCTAAAATCTTTGCATAATTTATATTTAGTAAAAAATGTGGGTTCTTCAAAATCATACATATTGAGATTTTTAACGAATTTTCATTACCTTTATATCTAACTATGAGTGCAACATCATTAAAAATGATCCAAATTTAAAGCTTTTAGGTCTTTCACTAGTAAATACTATGAAAAGCATCCGTAATAATTTTCAACAATATATTTTAAGAACTTTTTGAGAAATCGCATTTCAAGTTTCGACATTTTATTAAAAATACCGTTCTGAGAAAAACGCATTTGAAGTTTATGAAAGCAACTTTAACTATTAACAAATTAAAATACATGATTAAAATTCCCCACACTTTCTTGCTTCAAAACTTTCTAATTGCCGAGTTGCTAATTATTAAAAATACTAGAAAAATGTTTAAATTAATCTTCATGAAAATTTAAAAAGTTTTGTCCAAAAAATGCTCCTTAAAAGGCTTTAAATTCACAACTTCCGGTTCTGAAGGCGCTACTTCCGTTTTGTTTTGACAGCTGTCGTTGATGTTTAAATAGTTGTAACTTTTCTTTAAAATGCCGTAGAGACAAAACAAAAACAGATTTAGAAGCCTAAAAGTTGAAATTTTACAATAGAGAAATAAAATAAGTCATGATTGACGCAAAAAATGATGTTTTTAACGTAGAGGTATACTTTAAGGTGTTAACTAAAACCTCCAAAAATGTAATTTAGGTTTTTATACTAATTATGCTTTCTTAGTTGCCGGTATAATACCACATATTAATTGGTACACACTTGTTAGTGTTGTCTAAAATAGTAAAACACTTTAACAATATATCCCAATGTAAACATAACTTTTCAATGTGACCTAATGACTGATACTCGAACAATGATAAAACAAAAGAAGGTTTCATTACGAGTTAAATTTAACTGTAAATCGAAACTGTGTTTCGAATGTTAACCTAGTCGTTTATCTGTTACGAAAGTTACACCCTGATTTCCTACAGCCCCCCACACAAAGCCA
>CM063500.1:126461860-126489360 GCA_032207245.1 Pardosa pseudoannulata | reverse complement strand
TTTGTTCGTAGATTCCGTACTAAACAACGATTCTAAAGTAGAGTTTCGTATCAAAACTAAATGGCGAAAACTAGTTTTGTTGTCAACCTGCAAGACTGAAATGACCCACAAGTTGATCGTAGAATCCGAACCAAATGTTGAAGTTAAAATAAATATTCGTATCAAAAGTAAATGGTGAAAAAATGTGTTCTGTGGCTTGTTACCAACTCGCAAGACCGAAATTACCCACAATTTGATCGTAGTATCCGTATGAAATGTGGATTCTAAAGCAGATTCTCGTATAAAAACTAAATGGCGAAAACTAGTTTTGTTGCTAATCTGCAAGACTGAAATAACCCACAATTTGATCGTAAAATCCGCATGAAATGTAAATTCTAAAGTAGATTTTCGTATCAAAACTAAATGGCGAAAATTAGTTTTGTTGTTTTGTTGCCAACCTGCAAGACTGAAATGACCCACAAGTTGATCGTAGAATCCTTTGTTGCCAACGTGCAAGACTGAAATGACCCACAAGTTGATCGTAGAATCCGTAAAAAATGTTGAAGTTAAAATAAATATTCGTATCAAAAGTAAATGGCGAAAAAATGTGTTTTGTTGATTGTTGCCAACTTGCAAGACCGAAATGACTCACAATTGGATCGTAGAATCTGTATGAAATGTGGATTCTAAAGTGGATTTTCGTATCAAAACTAAATGGTAAAAACTAGTTTTGTTGTTTTGTTGCCAACCTGCAAGACCAACAATGCAATGGCCCACAATTTGATCGTAGAATCCGTATGAAACGTGGATTCTAAAGCAGATTTTCGTATCAAAACTAAATGGCGAAAACTAGTTTTGTTGCTAATCTGCAAGACTGAAATAACCCACAATTTGATCGTAAAATCCGCATGAAATGTAAATTCTAAAGTAGATTTTCGTATCAAAACTAAATGGCGAAAATTAGTTTTTTTGTTTTGTTGCCAACCTGCAAGACTGAAATGACACACAATTTGATCGTAGAATCCGTATGAAACATGGATTCTAAAGTAGATTTTCGTATCAAAACTAAATGGTGAAAGTTAGTTTTCTTGTTTTGTTGCCAACCTGCAAGACTAAAATTACCCACAATTTGATCGTAGAATCCGTACCAAATGTTGATATTAAAATAAGTTTTCGTATCAAAATTAAATCTCGAAAAAATGTGTTTTGTTGATTGTTGCCAACTTGCAAGACCGAAATTACCCACAATTTGATCGTAGAATCCGTATGAAATGTGGATTCTAAAGTAGATTTCCGTACCAAAACAAAATGGCGAAAACTAGTTTTGTTGTTTTGTTGCAAACCTGCAAACTGAAATTACCTATTCAAGAACATTCGCTAGGGCTGCTAGTAAAGAATTACAGGAAAAACAGAATCTAAACCGAAAGTGATAAAATATCATTACATATATAACTTTACAAACTGTAGCTTTTACCGGTAAAAAGTATTCAAACTTTGATAAAAGTGAAGATATTGCTTAAGTTTTATTTTAAAACACATTTTCCTCCATTTATTCACGTTCTCATTTAAAGCAGTTTTAATTTGTTAAAGTGGCAACGACCTGTAGCTTTAATAAGCTATATTAGTGTGCTATATAGGCTATACCTTTTAATAAGCTTTATTTAATAAGAATTTTAGCATACTTGCTTTATTTGTCCTCGTAATTAAACTAATGGAAGTTCACTTTGAAAGTTAAATACGTGTACAGAAAATTTACACCGTCATTATAGAACTTAACGACGAAAAGAAAGCTTCTTAAACACTAGAATGCACAAAGATAAAATTATACCTGAGATTATTAATAAGCTTCTAAGAATTTGTCAGATGATAAGGTCATTGCCAGGTTAATTTTATAGAATATGTATTAAGGAGACAAAATATCCCTTTAAAAAGCAGCTGTAAATAGAAGAGAGTTCAATAGATATGATATTCAATAAGCAGCATTTGATAAAAATAGCCAAATAATCGCCAAATAATAAAATGGCGGAAATTACGTATTCTCGTAAACTCAGAATCAAAAATGGCGAAAATTACTTGTTAATGATAAACTCATAGTTAAAGAAATTTAACATTTATACGACTTATAAATAAATATTAAAACTTAATACTATTTAAAACACAATGAAACATTTTTACTAATATTTTCAGATGAAAATATAAGTAAATATAACAATTTAAACAATTTTAAAGGTAATATTTAAGAATAGGGTACCCCTTGGCAAATGTGGCAAAACTATTGGCGATGTTTACTCAAGGAAATAGTTGACTAAACAAACTATTAACGATTCACTATATCTAATTTTTTAAGCATTACGTACGTTTAATATATAAGAAAAAAGTTGCTCGAGGACAGTTGGATACCAATATAATATAAATCAAAATATAGATAAATATTGTGGGTACACGGCGAGATAAGGAGAAAATGTTACGTTTCCATGAGTAGAGCTTTATCACCATGTTGGTGGAGAAACCCTGTTCTTATGTAAACAATTTTAAACACAAAGAAGCACTTTTTCAAGCAATATTTGCAAATTAAATTGTTTCTAGAGATCAAACTATCACAATTTATACGAACTATATATATATATAAAAATATTTATAAAAAATAATATTTCATATAAAATGAACTAGTATATAAAATATAAAATAGTTCATTCCTTTATTTGAACTATATCTATCATGGACCCACCATCGCTACTTGGCGAGTCTACAAAATCGCCAAATTTAACGTGAAAAACGCATCGTGCTAGATGCATCTGCACCAGAAGTAGTAAACAATTTTAAACACAAAGAAACACTTTTTCTAACAATATTTGCAAATTAAATTATTTCTAGAGATCAGACTACCACAGAAACGAAGAAATATCGTGGTCCAACTATCGCTACTTGGCGAGGCCACAAAAAATCGCCAAATTTGGCGAGAGAAAAAATACATTCTAAACAAAACTATTTACTAAGTTTCTAAAGTCATCCAATATATATACACGAAGCATCGTGCTAGGTGCATCTCTACCAGAAGTAGTAATCAATTCTAAACACAAAGAAACACTTTTTCTAGCAATGTGTGGCAAAGAAAATTATTTCTAGAGATCAGACTACCACAGAAACGAAGAAATATCGTGGTCCAACTATCGCTACTTGGCGAGTCCACAAAAAATCGCCAAATTTGGCGAGAGAAAAAAATATATTCTAAACCAAAATAATTACTCAACTAAGTTTCTAAATTCATCCAATATATATACACGAAGCATCGTGCTAGGTGCATCTGTATCAGAAGTAGTAATCAATTTCAAACATAAAGAAACACTTTTTCTAGCAATATTTGCAAATTAAATTATTTCTAAAGATCAGACTACCAAAATTTATACAGAAACGAAAATGTATAGTGGTGCAACTATCGCTACTTGGCGAGTCTACAAAAAATCGCCAAATTTGGCGAGAGAAAAAAAAATACATTCTAAACCAAACTATTTACTTAACTAAGTTTCTAAAGTCATCCAATATATATACACGACAGCACCGAAATTCTTTTTTGCGCTGTAAAATTCTGAAAAGCATTATAAAGCATTTTCAACTTCACTTTTAAAACCCCACAGAAACAGATGCAGTAAAATATATACAACCGTCGCGGGAGAACTGTTCGTTTGGTTTGCCATTTTGTTTTTTTTCCTCTCTTCAAAACATATATCACAGGCTTTAAAACGGAATCGATCCACTTGGAGTATGAAAGAATTGAGTTAATTAAATGTACCGTAAGATTTAATTAAAACGTTGCTCAGGAAAACATTTACCTACATAACGGAAAAGAGGGGGGGAAGGCAAAAACGAAAAATAAAAAAAATAAAAACACCAACAAGGCAGCTGACACAGGTCTGCTAATTATGGTTCTTCCGTTAATTACGACTGAATGTTTTAAAACGGGGGAGAGAGAGCACATCTCAATTAAAACTTATCTTCTAATTAACTCAGATTGTTCCCAGCTTTACCATTATAGGAATATTCCGGTGGAACATTTTTCTGACTGCAGCTGCGTTTACAAGAGTTTACGCTTATTTGCGTAAAGGGAAACAAATAGAGAATGTGGTTAGAGAGAAAGACGACTTAAAAATTTACTCCGGATTCATTTGGAGCAGATTTCCAAATGAGTCTCCACATTCGAAAGGCCGCAAAAGAGGGCTTTATTTACAAACAGCCAATAGGTTAAGAACATTTATATATATATATATATATATATATATATATATTTATTTATATATATGTACACATACATGTATATATACATATATATACACATATTTATATTCATATATATATATATATATATATATATATATATATATATATATATGTATGTATATACATATATATATACATATATATATATATATGTATATATATATATATATATATATATATATATATATATATATATATATATATATATATATATATATATATATATAGAGAGAGAGAGAGAGAGATTTATCACTTTCAGTTTTCGATTCTATTTCGTCGATAATTCTTTTCAAGGAACCCTAGCGAATATTCCCGAATGTTTGCTAGAAAAATCTTTCCGGTTCCATAGCTAAAAATTGAGTTCTAACGCGTACATCACCCAGGGCACTTTCAAAATAGACATAAGTACGTTATTATAAAAATATCATTACATTATATATATATATATATATATATATATATATATATATATATATATATATATATATATATATGTCAAGCACTGAGCGTGATAAAAAAAATGAAAAAATCTATTCCAGCTGTTGAAGTTTCATTGGAATATAAAATTCACATTAGCCATTTTGTTTTCAACGCGAAATTCCATTCGGCTGCAGGTCACCAGCCCACAAAATTTTTATCTGTTCTCACCTGGAACTTGGCGCGTTCTGCTCTTAATCTTACTCCATATTCTTATACTTCACAAAGACAAAAGCGAGAAATTACTTAAACATTGAAATATTGAATTAGCAGACGACAAATAAAAATGTAATCATTAAAAATAATCGTTTTTAAACATCTAAACCAAATCCATTGGCAACGGAAATGATAACGAAAGAAATTACACAAACATAGAAATGTTGAATTAACAGACGACAAATAAAAATTTAATTAAAAAGTATTTTTTATAAAATATAAACCAAATCTGTTGGCAACGGAAAGGACAACGACAGAAATTACATAAAAAGAGAAATGTTGAATTAACAGACGACAAATAAAAAAAATTAATTAAAAAGTATTTTTTGTAAAATATAAAAAATACCAAATCCGATGGCAACGGAAATGACAACGACAGAAACTACATAAACATAGAAATGTTGAATTAACAGACGACAAATAAAAATTTAATTAAAAAGTATTTTTTTTATAAAATATAAACCAAATCCGATGGTAACAGATCGAAAAGAGGACGAGTTAATTTATTTTTATACAGCCGAACGGCAACATGAAAGCTTTAAATCTTTAATTTATAGTAAATTGTGAAGAATTTCAGATATGTCCGAGTCCGAGTTAAGAAGTAAACGTCACCGCAAAATAAATAAATAAATAAATAAAGCTCAACATTAAATTCTACAGGATTTCGTCAGTTAAGAGCGAGCTGTTTGTATAACCGCAAATGATTCAGCAGAATCCCTTTAAGTATGATCTAACCTTATCTTAAAATACATCCTGTTTCACTATTCTTTCGCGCAATTTTTTCTTTTAACCTAAAAATTCCTACAGCTGATTCCACGGACTTAACGGAAAGTTCGATGACATTTTTTGTGACAAGTAAATAAAGCTATGATTTGACGATTCAAAACGGAGAACAGAGGGTCATTTCATCAGAAATTTACATTCCAGAAGAGTTGGATGTGGTTTTAATGAAGCAGTTTATTTGGTCGTCCTGAAAGCGTGCAGATAAATATTCAAAAGCATTTAGAAAACAGGCAAGTTAATTATATATATATATATATATATATATATATACATACACATATATACATACACAAGGAAAGAATGAAAAATTGATAAGTTTCAGGTTTAATATTTTGTCTAAATTATTGCTGTTTCTCATTTACATTTTCTACAATGATCAGAAATGGCCAAAAGATCAATCAAATCAAGCAATATTTAAAAGAAGAACTGTTTTCGATCTCGCTTTTACTTGAATATTTTCACAAGCACAAATAGTCACAACAACGAATGAGGCCGGTACATAACCACTACGGCATTCCGAGGTTTTTAAAAACTTCTGTTTTATATTCTAGTCAAGTAACCCGTTATCAGTTAATGTTTCGCAAAATGATAAAATAAAAAGTAGAGCTAAAGAACTGTTGCCAGTTTAAAGATGAAAAATATTTCTATAGATATGAAAATAGGTCATTGGGAGACGAAAGGTTTAAGAAAAGGGAAGTTCATATAATATTTTAAGATAGTGTGATAAATTGCATGAATTGTTGAAACGTTTTCAGTTAATTTTTAATGTTATTTTTAAATTAATACAATTTGGAAAAATTTTACCTTTATAGGGGTGGGGAAGTATATTTGAAATTTAATGTTTTTGAAAGGAAAAAAAACATTTTGGTCTTTTTTCATAGAAATTAAAATTATTGATATTTTTAAATTACGTCATTCTGTGCTGCTTTGTTGAACTATGGTTTAATGGGTGGTGCAAACACTAGTCCGTGACCGCAAAACTTTACTGGCTGCCGCATATGGATCGCACATGCCATTTGCTCACTTTGATGTATAACTATCTGCTGCACATCGATTCTGCAATTCTCGTGTTCGATTCCCGGTGATGGCATGAATGGTTGTCACCCCTTCGAAATTGACTTTAACCAGTAGGTCCTGGTTTTATTAGTTAAACAGCAGACCGGACATATACCTGCGCATATATATATATATATATATATATATATATATATATATATATACACATCTGTTTATATGTATATATTTATACACATATAAACATATGCATATATATATATATATATATATATATATATATCCACATATAAATGAACATATAAATATATATATATATATATATATGCTTGAGTTTGTGTGTGCAATAATTATAAATATATAGTAATTATGCATTGTAATAAATTATATATTAACACTTTATTGAGTTTCTAATAATCTAGATATAATACTAGAATGTAATGAAGAAATGCATAGCATTAATATGTGTACCACACACACATAATATATATACATATATACAGACAGACACGTGATATGTATGTGCACACGGTCATAAAACGAGAAATGTTTGTAATACATTGTATACAGTTTAATATTGGTATTCGTACCCATAGAAGTACACATGCTCGTGTAATCGAAATAAATTGAAATTCGATGAAAAAAGTTTTAATAACACTCAGGTGCATAATTAAATATTATTCCTATTTATAAAGTAACGCATAATCGAAATAAAAAAAACACCGATAAAAGAAGAGAAGTGAACGCATCTCCATCCAACAGTAATTATTAGTCGAGACAAGTTTTCTTCTAATACTTTATCTGTAACCGTCCCTCCCGCTGTTGCCAAACGCTGCTATCGAGATTGAATCGCGAAAACCATTTAAAAATATATGATAAATATTTGATTTTAAAGCTAGATATCCGATAAAAGAAAGAACATAAAAGAAGAGAGTTAATTAAATGTAGCGTAACATTTAATCAAATTGTAACCCAGGAAAACATTTACCTACAGCCCGGAACGAGAGACATGGAGGAAAGAAAAGAAAAAGAAAAAAAAGAAGAGAAATAAATAATTTAAAAGATGCGCCACTGACACAAGCCTGCTAATTATTGCTCTTCCGTTAATTGCAACGCAATATTTAAAACTGGGAGCGCCTCAATTAAAACTAATCACCATAATTAATTAACTGAACCTCCCCTCATTCAAAACGAAACATTTTAATCAGCCAATTAAAACTTTGGCGAGAAAAAATCAACCCCCCCCCTCCTTTTCGCCTTGCGCTATTAAATTTATGAATTGCAATTAGGGACGTTCATTTTGAAAAGAGTTTAGTTTTCGAATAGAAAAGGAATTTTCGCATCCCGAATCCGTGTTTGTTCCTACATACGGGAAAAGATCTAAAGAAACGGGGGGGGATCACGAAATTACAAAAAAATAATAATAATAAATGAAGAAGGGGGAAAACGCATAGGATTCAATTAGAGGACCGCAATTGCTTACTTATTGTTGGCATCGTTTCGAGGCAGTTAAATGAAATATAAACAGCAGCGCCATCTATGGAGTATTATTTACATCTTTGAGTGAATAATATATGAATTGCAGAGAGCTATTTATCAGGTAAAAAATGGCTGCACTTGCAGAGGCGTATTTCAAAAATGGCCGGTGGAAAATTAATTTGTTCGGCTAGGAGATCATTAATTATAATTCAGGCAATAACGCGATTTAAAAAACGTTCCAAACTTTATTCAATCTCTCAGAAATATGAGTTTACCGTGACATAACTAGGAAACACACAGGATAAAAATGGCAACAGCGTTTAATAATTCATATCTGCAGGTATTTATTTATGTGAGATTGAAATTTGTATACACTAAACTATCAAGCATAATTAAATTTAGACTGTAAAATTTAATTGCAAGAGACGAAAAATTTTAATGGCTTCCATTTATCATCCAGCGGTACATTTCGAATATCGTTATAAAGTAGAATCTGGACGAATTAATGCTTTTCCAATAATTTTAAATCTCTAAAACTATAAACATTGTTCGTTATAATAGTAGTATACAGTCATTAAATATGCAGAACATTTTCCATTATTACAAGGAAAAAATAGTGTGGTTTTAGAATGAATTTAAACGAAGATAAAAGCTTCATTTTAATTCTGAAATTATCCTCAGGAATTAAACATAACCTATTAGTAAAATTGATTCTTAAATAATTAATGTTTTTCGTTACAGCTATAAATTTGAGATTTTTCATTTAATCCTTTAATGAACTGTGGTTTCGAATCGAAACCATCTGTTAGATATTTTCCCTCTTCTTTTTATTTTTTATTTTCTATGTTTTTGACATAATAAACTATTGATAAATGGCATCCCTACGCATACACTATGAAACATGCTTGTTTAAACTTGCTTTACATGGGAATTAAATCTAGTGCTGCCATCTGTTGCTTGGATTAAATATCAAAAACATAAAAAATCGAAAATATCGTTGATCTGTCTTTTCAAAGTAACCATTTTGAAGATGCAATACAAGGAAAGTTCAAGAATGCTATAGCTTAAATATCACAAGATAAAAAACACAAAAATATACAAGAAAGGGGAAAGGTAAATAGTCCATGCTGGAACTATTCAGTTTTTAGCGACGAGAGGGCGCTGAGGAAAGAAGTGTGTGCTTCGCTGGCAATCTGTATGGACGGATTTTGTTTAGTTTTGTCATATTTTGTGTGAAAATAAAATAGAAAAAGACACTGTCGCCTCGCTTATGACCTTCCTTGACAGGTAAGAACATTTATTCTTTTTTCCGAATGTTCCACGAATAATTTGCAAAATCAGAACTCCCTTTCAGTCTAATCAGTCCGCCTACAGATCACGGACCTCCCATCAGATCTGCACGTGTCTGAAAATGGTGGGTCTATTTAAAAAATGGGGAAATTCATTTTTTAGTTTAAGTTTGTTTACAAAGTATCTGCAGTCGCGGCGTTCCTTTCGAGGAAATAAATCTAAGCGAATCAATGAATTACGATTAAAACTGTTTTTCATTACTACTAACTTGTTAGAAAGTGACAATTATGCATAAAAGAACAAAGCAAAACAAATGTGATCAAAAAACTGCAGTGGGAGAGAGATTCATATTCCCACCACGTTTTCCTCTACCTATGTCCCCTACAACGTGAATGGAATGCTCCTGGCACTTTGCCCACTGAATTCTTGAATTTGTTATCAGACTAAGCAAAATTATTTTTGTATTCCTTTCATTACTTATTAATTATTTCCATTGATTTAAAAAAATTGACGCATATTTGACAAAATAATACAACTAAATAATTAAATACTTTAAATTTTCCGGTTGGCAGTTACAATTTAAAATTGTTATAATATCAAAAACATACAATAAGAGTGGCAGCATTTGCTTTCCCTTCAAACACATCCTTCTCAATATAAAAATCGTTTGCAATGAAACAAAAGAACAAAATATTTCTAGAAAAGTTATAAAAATAAAAGTCTAAGTGATGAATACACTAGAAGTAAATTAATTTTTCAAACTTTCTAAGTCTACATCAAAATGGAATTTTTAATAATTAGTTTTTTCATAGAAACTATATCTAGAATTTCTAGTAAGGTATTATGAGTTTTTTTCTCATTATTTTTACGTATATTGTAGAATTTATATCTTTTTTTTTTAGATTTTGAGGTAAGAAAAAATACCCAAATACATTATTCTGTAGCATAACGTTAATCAAACATTTTTTTAAAAATTTTAAAAATGGAAAAAAATTGTTGATAAAATTTTCATTAATTCTGAAAAGTAATTATTTCGAAGCATTTTTTAATAATTTAAGAGAAAATATGAATAAATTTCTTGGTTCAACATTCAAAGCTAAATAAATATTTAGGTAAAAAATTTGAAATTGTTCATTTTTTTATATCAAGAGTACTTATTATAAAAATGCTATCTACAAATAAAATGCTTAATTTATATAGGAATTAATTACATAGACTTGTCTGTAGTTAATTAGCTTTTAAAATACCTGTTGGAATCATTTTGAATCCAAGACAACAAGCATATATATTGTTCTATAAAATCTAGTATATTATGCGGAAAAGGGAAAGAAGAACCATGACTTTTGTATTTTTTTTTAAATTTTTCCCTTGCCGAATGGCAACGAAAAAGAGAAAATCGATTTTTTTTTTAAATTTTATTTTGGTTTTGAGTTGTTCTTTTAAAAATCTATGTATAATGTTCGTTTTTTAGTGTTTCGTCGTGTTAAATAAATGTATTATTCGTTACGAAAAGATTCTTCTTTAAATCGTGAAAGAATACATCTTTCCAGTGCGTCCCATGGAATCCGAAGTTGAATCAGATTAGAATGTTTTTTCTACTGTGGTATATCAATGCATGGCTTTAAAAATCTTTCATTATATAGTATAATAAATTTTAAAAAAAATCAACAATTTTTATCTTTTTGTTTGAGTAATAGAACGAACATTTTGAATTCCAACTATGATTCTTTTAAAATAAGCTTATAACAGAAAGTGTCTTTCAATCATTTGGAATCTTTAAGAACAAACAATATTACTTCAAAATACTATTGTTGCGAAACGATATTTTAATTAATGATGTAAATAAAAGTTCGTCTGTCATAATATGATAAATTTTCAGACTTTGAAATCTGGCAATGTAAAAAAAATAGATGTAATGTCTATTTTTTCGGTATGAAAGAATTTTAGTGAAAAGAATTCTTTGCATTTTAGTTATGTTTTCAATTCGATTCTTCGGTTTACGAAATATTACGGATACGTAATGTGAATAAATGCATTTTTGAAAATAAATTAATCTAAAAGTATTATTTAAATACTATTTTTGCCAAACGATATTTTAATTAATGATGTAAATAAAAGTTCGTGTGTCATAATATGATAAATTTTTAAACTCCGAAATCTGGCAATGTCGAAAAAAATAGATGCAATGTGTTTATTTTTACGGTAAAATAGAATTTTAGTGAAAAGAATTCGTTGCATTTTAGTTATGTTTTGTTATGTTTTGAATTCGATTTTTCGGTTTAAGAAATATAATGAAAATAAATGAATTTTTAAAAATAAATTAATCTAATTCATTGATTCAATTCCAACAACTGTAATCAACAATTGCTGTTTCAAACCACACCTTCCCACGACAACTTGGGTTCACATAAAAGTTACGTTTTCGTCCGAAAGTAACAAAAACGAGAACATAAATGTATTTTCTCTAAAATAATTTTATTTTCCCACAAAAATTAAATATTCTTTATAGATAATACTTTATACTCATTTCTCTTTGAAAGTTAAGCCTTATCTGCCATTAAGCGAGAATGTTTAGTGCTTAAAACACTGCAACTAGTTACATTAAGAAAGAAAAAAAATCGTTAAAATAAGCACTCACTCGCCATTTCTGGCAACCCCGTCTCGGCTTTAATCGCAATAACCCATTTTACATATTTATGGCGCAGTTTAGATGCATTTCTCCTCCATTTTTCATAGATTAGACGGGAGGGCCGAGTTTTAATGGATTGCATGCAACATAAAGGCAACGTTGTTTCATTTTAATATTCATAATGATATTGGGGCGGACTAAAATCCATTTGAATCCCAAAATAACAAACAGAACAAATTTACATTAGCCATGAGTTATATTCTATAAAACACACTTTTATTATACATGTGCAGTGATACATAACGAAAGAATTATTATTATATGTTCTTGATAAAAGCTCAAAGAATAAATAATAAATTAAATATTTTCAAGACAGTCTTGAAAATTAAAGTCGTTCAATAAATATTGTTATGAAAGTTACAGTTACTAAAACACGTTGAATCACAGTTTTATATTCTAGCATTGCTTTTATAATTTTATTGAGTTTTATTCTTATAGCAGTATAAACATGATTGACCGTACAATTTTAAGATATCCGTCTACGTTCGGAGAACTTTTTCTTTAAACGTAGAAACTTGTTCATGTTTTTACATATTTAGAATTTTTTTATATTATCATAGAGAATTGCACTTAAAAAAATTATTCCTGGAGAAGTTTATATAAAATTTCTAATAAATAAAGAAAATTTAGTAAAAATATCGGGTTTTTTTCAAAAGGTCTCATTTTGTAATAAATTAAATTATTTCAAAATTTTTTGATGCAATACATTTCTTATACACTGGACTAGTGAATCACTTAAAATCTTTGCTTAATTTACATTCGGTAAAAAATGTTGGTCCTTCAAAATCAAATATATTGAATTTTTAACGATTTTTCATTACCTTTATATCTAACTACGAGTGTAACATCATTAAAAATTATCCAAATTTAAAGCTTTTAGGTCATTTACTAGTAAATACTATCAAAAGCATTCATAATAATTTTC
The DNA here is from genome assembly GCA_032207245.1 of Pardosa pseudoannulata. Lineage (NCBI taxonomy): Eukaryota > Metazoa > Arthropoda > Arachnida > Araneae > Lycosidae > Pardosa > Pardosa pseudoannulata. Next base: position 126,476,233 of record CM063500.1, on the reverse strand, counting down.
CACAAAATATTTTAAGAACTTTATGAGAAATCGCATTTCAAGTTTCAACATTTTATGAAAAATACCGTTCTGAGAAAAACGCGTTTGAAGTTCATGAAAGCAACTTTAACTGTTAAAAAATTATAATACATGTTTAAAATTCCCCACACTTTCTTGCTTCAAAACTTTCTAATGGCCAAGTTGCTAATTATTAAAAATGCTAGAAAAAATGTTTAAACTAATCTTCATGAAAATTAAAAAAGTTTTGTCCAAAAAATGCTCTTTAGAAGGATTTAAATTCACCACTTCCGGTTCCGAAGTCGCTACTTCCGTTTTGTTTTGACAGATGTCACTGATGTTTAAACATCTGTAATTTTTTTTTAAATGCCATAGACACAAAACAAAAACAGATTTAGAAGCCTAAAAGTTGAAATTTTACAACAGAGAAATGAAAAAAAGTATGATTTTTGGCAAAAAATTACGTTAAAATAAACATGCATGGAAAGTTACTTTTGGTTTAGGTGCATTACCTTTGTGGGATATTGTTCTTATAACCCAAATAAGTGAATAATCTATTATTCATATGAATTAGGGTTAGGAATATATTTTCTTCTCATAGCATTTTAAAGAATAATTGCTGGCACAGTAAAAACTAAAATAACTAAGATAATTTAAATTACCAGTAAATTTAGTAACTACGAATTTCATCATAAATGCAAAACATTTGGAACTATCCCAATTTCGAACCATGCAGTTTTTTTTTTTGTTGTTGTTGTTTTTTGTTCTAAAAAATCTATTCATTAATTATAGAATCATTATAAAAAGACATTTTTCGATTTTCATGATTATTTTTACTGCATTGAAACCTGTTTCTTGTTTTACAACCATATTTTAAATTTTTAAAAATAATATCTTCCAGTTTGGCGATTTTCGCATCGAATTAGTAATTTTGAAATGTTCTAGATGCATTATTTTTATTTATTTCTTATCCAAAATTTTTAAGATTTTCTATTAATGTGTTTGTCTTTAACACATTGTGTGCGGGTACATTTCGTAGAAAATTTTACCTGGAGCGGGCGTTTTGCGCGTCAATTTAGTTATTCGATTAAATCTAAATAAATCGAAAATTATTTCATTTTTTAACCAACTTTTCGCATTTTATATTGAAATATATAAACAAATATATAAATAGAAATATATATAAATAACAATCATAAGATTTTTGTAAACAAAAAATATATTTTTAGTGGATAAATTTATAATAGTATCGTAAATATAAAAAATCAAATAATAGTATATAGTTTTATTTTTTTCGAATTATGTTATATATAAACATTTTTACATTATAAAAAATGAAAAGAGCAATCATAAAAACTAATAATGTAAAAACTAGTTTTTATTTGTCGAAATGTTTCCAGAATACATGTAGTAGGCAAGAACATTCGGCTTCGATTTCCGGTCTATACCACTATTTTTGTACCCACAATATTGCTACACAAACTGGTACTACTACGTGACCGCGCTCAAGTATTAATCGTCAGAAAACGTACTAGTACGAGTCCCGCATACAATGTGTCAAATTGGGTACGTTTTGAAAGTCATAAAATGTTTCCTCGTGTTACAAATTTTATTATTGTAAAATGGCGAAAACAGTTACATATAATTCCATTATATATTCTCATTATAAAAATATCATTTAAAAAGTTCAAATTCAATGTCATTGTTTCCTTAGTAAAGTTGTATTATAAAATGTGTGTAGACACAATATATAATATTACAAGAAATGTAAATAAAACATTTCTTATACGATATAACTTTTTGCCGTGTGAAGTGTAATAAATAATGTTACAAATTAGGGTTAACATAGGGTTAGGTTACGTTTATAAGATCGATAATCTGAGGAAATGTAATACTCCTAAACCAAAAGTAATTTTCTAATACATGTATAATTTAATCGAGCATAGTTAATTGTTCTTACTTCTTTAAGAGACAAAGGATTTCAAAACTGGAATTTTAGGATAATCGACATTTAACTGCATGGTTCGAAATTGGGATAATTCCAAATGTTTTGCATTTCTGTTGAAATTCGTAGTTACTAAATTTAACCGTAGTTTAAATTATCTAAGTTATTTTAGTTTTTACTGTGCCAGCAATTATTCTTTAAAATGCTATGAGAAGAAGATATGTTCCTAACCTTAATTCTATATGAATAATAGATTATTCACTTAGCATTTGGGTTATGAGAACAATATCCTACAAACGTAATGCACCTAAACCAAAAGTAACTTTCCATGCATGTTTAGTATAATCGATCATAAATAATTGTTCTTTACTTCTTAAAAACACAAGGGACTTTAAATCTTGAATGATAGAATACTCTACTTTAAACTGCATGCTTCGAAATTTGAATAATTCCAAATGTCTTGCATTTCTCTTGAAATTCGAATTAACTGTAAATAGTGTTAACATATTATCCACAAAGCATCAGGGTTAGGAACAATATTCTAAGTTAATATGATATCGTTAAGTATCGTTCTATATTAGATAAATATCTGAGAGTTTTGTTTCAAGCCTAAAAACTTCTTATCAGTCTAATCTAATAAATCAATTTAATCTCAATACAAAACATCGGAATTGAGACCATTAAATTTATCTATAACATATTAAACTTTACAACTTTGAGACTTTTATCTTTGAGACTTTATAACTTTGAGACTTTATTTCTTAAAAACACAAGGGACTTTAAATCTTGAATGATATGATACTCTACTTTAAACTGCATACTTCGAAATTTGAATAATTCTAAATGTTTTACATTTCTCTTGAAATTCGAATTACCTGTAAATAGTGTTAACATATTATCCACACAGCATCAGGGTTAGAAACAATATTCTAAGTTAATACGATATCGTTAAGTATCGTTCTATATTAGATAAAGATCTGAGAGTTTTGTTTCAAGCCTAAAAACCTCTTATCAGTCTAATCTAATAAATCAATTTAATCTCAATACAAAACATCGGAATTGAGACCATTAAATTTATCTATAACATATTAAAACTTTATAACTTTGAGACTTTTATCAATGAAAAATAGCTTTCATTGCAAACTTAATAATTCGGATCAAAGCCACTGATTAAATATTTTAAAACTTTTCTCCGCCATTAGTTACGTGATTGATTCGCTTGCCAGCAAACGATTCCAAAGTCAAAAGTAAAAGTAGAAGTCTAGTTTCAATTGTCCGTGGGTTTTTATAAAAGTTTTGAAAAAAAAATATTTTCAATTAAATCTAGGATAGCTTAATCTTTTTTCTTATTTATGATGTTTTACTTTTTACTTTTAAAACTGTATCGAGTAGTTATTACAAAATGGATAACTAGAATTATTGCTAAGTATTTTTTAAATGAGAAAAGAAAGTAGAATTTAATTAAACAAAATTGTTGTCTCATATGTACATAAACTGATGATTAATATTAAATCGAACGTATTATAAAGGTTACCTACTGTTCCAAGTGGTTGATTAAAGCTTGTAATATTGAAATATAAAAAACAAAACTCAAGAATGACACGAAAATTTCAGTTCATCTTTTTGGCAGGTTCTCAATACAATCCCCAGAGGGTGCTGTTGTTATTAATTTTCTTCTTGGCTTGTTACATGCTATGCCGTTATTGGCTATGAGGAGTTAACTAAATATTCAGAACTATAAACCTAGGCTTTAATTTATTTTGAACCTAGCTTACAATTTTTAGGGTTATTAGTAACCTTAGGGTTATTTGTAACATTATAGTGTCTAAAAATCTAAGTTATAGTTCTTGCAGGTGCTAGCCTAACCTTAGTCGAGATGGTACTTGGAGCTTACTTGGAGAAGGTCAACTAACTACGAATTTAGAATGAGTTTAGAATTACATTTTATTAATTATTCTTAGGTGTTGTTATATTAGTTTAAGCTTATTAGTTTAATAGATATGTAGTAGAAATGAAGACAAAAATCTTTCTGTTAACTTGGCTACTTCGAAAACACCAAATGTTCTCTTACACAAATGCTTTACATAACTAAGGACGCTTAAATGACTTCAGCTGCGTCACCTCGTGGCTGACTATTAAGAATCCTGATTGGTTGATTCATACAGCTATAAATTGAGATGTACGGGTTTTTCGCGGCAGAAGTCCACGAAAAGATGCCTGAATAAACTGTTCTTTTTCATTCAAAAATCATTTTGTTCATTTTTTCTGAACTGAAATTTTTTTCCCATACATGCACATACATGCATACATACAAAATAGAATAAATTTTGATATCAAATAGAAGATTAATATATTTTTTATTCTTTAACCCTAAATAAAATTTAGGTTATATTGTATTCTAATAAAAACGTCTTTTCTAATAGATTCTAAATTTTTATACGTATTATTCATCCTCATTATAAAAATACAGTTCAAAGTTGAATGGTTTAAAAAATGACATTTAAGGCCCCACGTGCCCTTAAAAATATGTAAAATAAAAACTCCTATTTATTTTTAAAAATATTACAAACAAAAGTTATTAGTTTTAAAAATTATGGAACAGATTCTATGCGGCGCTTCTACAGCATGGAACGCCTCGGTGGAGTCTAACAAAATATTTCAACGTAAAACAGTCCCCCCACGCCCCCTTCCTTCTACCTTCCCACCTCCCGCTCCAAGACAATACCTACTCCCTAACACGTTCAACCGTCTCCCTCCTGTTCTATTTGCATCGAATTAAGAACGCAGAGTTCGTTCCTTTCCGGATTTTCTTAATGATGTTCGAATTCTTGCCGATTAATTGGAATGTCCATTAATGAAAGGAAAGGAACTGAGAAACTCGGGGAGTGGAAGGAGAGAGGGGGGGGAAGAGATTGTTATTAACGGAAAAGAATTGCAAAAGCGTGATGTTGGGTGAAATTGGAAACGAGGGAAAATCTGAATAAGATAGTTAGATTTGCTGAAAATTGTTAAATAACTGAAGCTTTCAAAGGGGAATGTAATATTTAATGAGGCTGCACGACGGGGGAAGGAATTTATGCTTTTAAAATGAACGGAGCATGTTGCCTTGGGAACGTGAAGAAGCTGGAGAATGTGCTGTTGCCAACACGCTGGACGAAATAAAAAAAAATATCTACAATGATTCGTAGAAATCAATACAAAAACCACGCCAGTCAGAAAAAAAAATACGTCTCGAGGGATATGCGAATTTGAATTTAATTCGACTTTCGAAGCTGAGGTAAGATTATATATTGCCAACAATCAGCAGCACCCGACGTGCAATTGGCGTATAATAGTTGATATACAAAGAAAACACAACATCTGGTTAAAACTGAATCGCAAACAGAACACAACATTCGAAGATTATTAAATTTTGGAAGCCAACTTATTTTTCAGATAAATTATGACGTCACTCAACGCCAGTGACGTAATGTGTCCATTTGAAATAACCTTCCTCATAAATTACACGTTAAATTAACATCGGCGAAATTGGCATTAGCAATTAAACGCCAAAATAGAATCAAACTGTTGATGTAGATGGAAAAGCATACATATTCTACAACGAAAAAGAAAGGACGATTTTCGAAATTTCTCATGTGCAAAATAATTTCTGTCGTGTTTAAGAATCTACGAATATCGATTTTTTTCTTTGCAATTGAGCAGATAATTTAAGACTGGACACCATAAAGTATATTCGCCAATTCTTGTGTATCGAATTTGAATTTTAAAAACAAATATTATTGATAAAATACTGATGACAGAACTTTTATAGTATAATAAAAATTAACAGAGGATTAAATTTAAAATTACTACAAATTATGTAGTTGAAGAATTTGATAATATATAATATTTAAATTATTCGAGTCGAATTAATGGCGATATATCTTAATTTGAAAGAAGAATGGATCCAAAAGGAGGCAGACGATATTCAAATAATGTTTGAATAAATATATTTTAAGAGTATGACGTCATAATACTAAAGAGAAAACTTTTAAATAATGTGAAAACCATAGAGGTAATAATCCCAGAAGTCACGTCACTTTTGCTTTTGATGCGATTTGCGATTAGATGGGAAAAGTAAACTACTTCTAACGGATCAGTCGAACTGAATAAAGCGTCACTCAAAATGAAATGCATTGTGGGCATTGTAATGACATACCCGCGAAATTATTTGTCCTTTTGAAAAAGGTAGGAAACCTGAATTTCGAAAGTTCTAAATTTCACTTTCTGCAGTTCTAAACTTGGATTTTACATATTCATTAATATATATACAGTATTCTCGTACATAATATAATTTATTATCACATCATAATATAGTATAATTTACTATCATATCATAATGTAGTATAATTTACTATCATATCATAATATAATACAGCATAATTTAATACAGTATAATATAATACAATACAGTAAAATTTAATACAGTATCATATATAATAAATCAGCATAATAAATTAGTATTTACAGTAAATATATAATACAGTATTAAATTCAAAAATTAATACAGTATATTATTATTCAATATTTTTTGTATTAATTAAATTTAGAATTAATTAAGATTCAGCATTAATTAAATTCAGTATTAGTTGAATTCATTACTAATTAAATTCAGTATTAATTAAGTTCACTAATAATTAATTTCAGCATTGTTAAATTCAGTAGTAATTATATTCAATATTTATATATTCAGTATTAGGTGAATTCAGTAGTAATTAAATTCAGTATTAATAATTTCAGTATTAATTAAATCCAGTATTAATAAATCCAGGAATATATAAATATAACTAATTAAATTCAGTATTAATTAAATCATTAACAATTAATTTCAGCATTGTTAAATTCAGTAGTAATTATATTCAATATTTATAAATTCAGTATTAGGTGAATTCAGTAGTAATTAAATTCAGCATTAATAAATTCAGTATTAACTTGTATCAATAATTTCAGTCTTAATTAAATCCAGGAATATATAAATATAACTAATTAAATTCAGTATTAATTAAATTCATTAATAATTAATTTCAGCATTATTAAATTCAGTAGTAATTATATTCAATATTTATAAATTCAGTATTAGGTGAATTCAGTATTAATTAAATTCAGCATTAATAAATTCAGTATTAACTTGTATCAATAATTTTCAGTCTTAATTAAATCCAGGAATATATAAATATAACTAATTAAATTCAGTATTAATTAAATTCATTAATAATTAATTCCAGCATTATTAAATTCAGTAGTAATTATATTCAATATTTGTAAATTCAGTATTAGCTGAATTCAATAGTAATTAAATTCAGCATTAATAAATTCAGTATTAATTTGTATCAATAATTTCAGTATTAATGAAACCCAGTATTAATAAATCCAGGAATATATAAATATAACTAATTAAATTCAGTATTAATTAAATTCATTAATAATTAATTTCAACATTGTTAAATTCAGTAGTAATTATATTCAATATTTATAAACTCAGTATTAGCTGAATTCAGTAGTAATTAAATTCAGTATTAATAAATTCAGTATTAATTGGTATCAATAATTTCAGTATTAATTAAATCCAGTATTAATAAATCCAGGAATATATAACTGAATATTGCTGAATAATATTACTAAATTTAAATTATGTTTAATTAATATAATTTAAATCAAGTATTAATCAAATTAACTTTTCTATCTAATACTGCCATTGTGGTATGATTTTCCTAATAAATGAAAAACCTCAACGAGACCTATCTTTGGTAAATACTTGCAATTCCAAACGATAATTGGCCTGACACCTAAGTACATCACCTTATTTGTTCTATCTTGCATTGTCGAGGAGATATAAACATTGAGCAGATAACCATGTCATTTTCCACAATGTGGTACAACTGCAGGACTGACAATTCACTGTCAGGTTTCACAATGCCTTCACCTCAGAAGCAGATATATTACGGCGTGGGGTGTGAATGAAAGCATGAAATGATCGCTATATAGCCTGCCTACTCGCAATTCGAAACCCCCTAAAGCATTTAGAGTATTAATGGGAATAATTGGATTTTATCAATAAAAGTCATTCCGGGTAACTGTATATTTCACATCTCGTCTTAAACTAGTAAGCAAAGAAACATTTTCGCAGACGACAATATATTACATCATAATTTCAGCTGAAAATAAAATAACCAGAAAAAGTGTTTTAAAAGTACAAGAACTTCGCTGCGTACATCATTACGTCAGCAATATCTTTCGAATTTGAGTGACGTCTCATTCATATCGTCCAATCCTATTTAAATAGTTCACTTTTCTCATCTAATCGCATATGTGTTTGGAAGAACAAATCACTTCACCGGGAACTTTGCCTCCATGGTTTTATCATTTTAAGGTTTTCTCTTTAAGACTATGACGTCATACTTTTATACATGTATTCATTATTCTACAATATTTTAATATCGTTCATCCTAGTTTTTGGGCTTATAATTTTGCTGGTGGCTCCCCCTATCCATGCAATGAAAATATTCTTAAACTCACAAAGAATGATAAAAAGTATTCTTGATTTTAATTGATGGTTATATTTTAAATAAAGTTATTTAAATTCTGTTTTATATCCAGGTGATATATAATGTCCTCCTCTAATCATGCAAATAAAAATATGCTTATAACATTCAAAAAGTATGAAAAAGACGTATTCTTGATTTAAATCAGTGTTCTTTTAACAATTCAGTTATCTAAACCATGATTTATGTCAAGATTGTATAAATCAACTAAACCTCCTGAGAAATCAATACAATCAAGTTCATTTATATATATATATATATATATATATATATATATATATATATATATATATATATATATATATATATATATATATATATATACTGGGTGGCCATAATTAAAGTGACAGTGCTCACAGTGTTCTGTAGCGTGATCTATTTGCGAGAATGACGACACATTTTGTAGGAAGATTAAACAAAACGAGAAAGGAAAGATTCCTCGAAAAAACAAATTAGTTCTAAAAGTCACCGCTAGGGGAATATTTGGCGCTGTGTTATAGAAAATAGAGTGTTAACAAATGCAAATCAATACGGAATAAAATTACCTTTAATTAGTTCAAGTGCATTTAGCATTAGATTTAGTTCAAGTGCAACATGGCAACACTTTTAAAAAAGCGTAAAATCTACATAAACACCGATAAAGTGTCGCGATCTGCAATATCACGTATGCTGAGCTGAAGAAGAAGTTCTTTATTCAAATTTCAAGTTACATCCATTGGCACAATTAAGAAATTAATTTCCGTATTGATTTGCATTTGTGTTAACACTGCATTTTCTATTACACAGCGCCAAATATTCACCTAGCGGCGACTTTTGGTACTAATTTGATTTTCCCGGAATCTTTCGTCCCCCGTCTTGTTTAATCTTCTTAAAAAATGTGGCGTCATTCTCGCAAATAGATCGCGCTACAGAACACTGTGAGAACTGTCAGTTTAATTATGACCACCCGGTATATATATATATATATATATATATATATATATATATATATATATATACTGAAATTGATAATTTTGATTGAAATAAGTAATATGTTTTAGTTATTAAAGAGATTACTAGTTGCTTTGAACAATTATTCTTTACTAAAAATATACAATTATAAAAGAATAAGTAAAGAATAAAGAAATAGCAAATACCTTTACTGTTTCTTTTCTATTTTAATAAACCAAATATTAAATAAATTAATGAGTTACGAAGCATTTTTTTTTTCATTTAATCGTAATGGTTTTAAGTGATTCATCTATTGAGATACCTTATTTTCATTAAAAATTTATGACGTTCACCAAAATTTAATTTCATTAAAAATTAATATAAATAATGAGATTTTTTAACCGTTTATATCAGAATGCAAAATGTAGAGTTGCAAGTTACCATAAATTTTTTATATTCATCATTAAGATTCTTTCATAGAAGTTCAATTCTTTGAATTAAAGTAACCACCGTCTCTCTCTCTCTCTCTCTCTCTCTCTCTATATATATATATATATATATATATATATATATATATATATATATATATATATATATATATATATATATATATATATATATATATATATATATATATATATATACCTAAGATAAATGCCAACTGTAAAAAAAGTCTTTGAATATTAAAGTAGTTCATAGAGGGCGCCATTTAATGATAAGATTTATATCGCTTGCATATTCAAAATTATATGATACAAATTTCATTTAAATGGTATGAATTTTCTTCTCATTTCGAATCACATATACTTACAGCCTGGTTTTATTTATAAAGGTTTTCAAACCGGGTACAAATCTGCAAGTAAATCACATTGGAAAAAGTGTAGGGCTGCATAATTATTTTCCACAAACAGCATGCATGGAGAAAATTCCAGCCTGTTACGTTCAGCAAATTACATTTCTTTAGGGTTAAATCAAAAAAGATTTTTTATTTTTTAGCGAACTATAAGAAAGAAAATATTTTGCATTATTCTCCAACATATTTCTTTCCTTTTCATTATTTGTTTCGTTACGGGCTCTCATGAAAACAACATTATCATCTCTCTAACTCCCATATTCTTTTGTAATTTCTTTGCTCTGAAACAAAAGCGGCATTAAGACTCATTAAAGTGATAGTGAACGAATCATTGACTCATTCCCATCATTAAAATATACTTTCGGGGAGAAGATCGTTTGCATACGAGTCGTTTTTTAATGTTCTGTCTTTTATGAGAGGGATTAGTTCTTGGCATAACGTTTGTTTTTCTTTCTGTAAAAATAGTTCTCTTCCCAGTAATATTACACTCAGTTTTGTTTATTTTGTTCCAAGAATATGAACGTGAATTACTGAATATTCAAGCCAAGCCAAGAAAAGAAAAATGGCTGAAATATGACATTTTTTTATGCTGTAATAAAATAAAAATGGCGTAGCGTGGAATGAAACATTGCATGTATTGCAAGAAATTAGTTATATGTAAGTGTTTGAAATTATTATTTTTTTTTGTTCAAAACAAATTAGCTTCGTATTTTACACATAAATGAATTTATTAATTACAATTTTGATTTAAAAAATGAATAAATAGAAATAAATTATTAATAATATAAAAAATGTTTGTTTCGTAAACAAAACTTTTAAAATAAAGTTTTATATAAATTTATTAAGTCTTCTTATAAAATAGTTTTATTTCCTAATAATATTAAGTTTAGTTTTGTTTCTTTCGTTATAAGGATATAACTCAAATACTGAATGTTCAAGCAAAGAAAAAAAATGGCTAAAATAAGACATTTTTTTCTATTCTATAATAAAATAAAAATGGCTGACATGAAATGAAAGAATGCATGTATTGAAAGAAATTAGTTATACGGAACTGTTTTAAACGGATATTTTTTGATTGCTTAAAACAATTCGATTTCATATTTCATACATAAATGTATTTATCAGAAATTATGCTTTTTGATAAAAGAGAACCAATAATTTAAATAAATTGCTCTTTTCATAAAGTAACTTTTAAACTATAATCCTTTAAAAACTAAGTCTTAAAAAAAAACAGATGTTATATGGATGTTCATAGTAAACATTTCTATTCACTTTAAAAAACGTTTACCATTTTATGATATTACATGTTCTTTCTGATTAATGCTCACTTTATTATGCTCACGGATTAAAAATAGTTTACAGACTTTTTTCGAATGAAATTTACATGATATTCATGATATTCTATCTTAACTCAAAAGACAGCTGAAACTTAAATCTCGTAAGTTATTTTATGTATAAAACATAAAACCACAAAATAATGAAATCATTATAATTCACTCTTGGGATTGCTTAAGTAAAGAGAATAAAATACGCATAAATAGTAAAATTTAAAATATTGCTTAAGTAAATAGGATAAAAAAACGCATAAACAGCAAAATTTAAATTTCTTCATAAGGTTTTATCCCTCTTTTAAAATAAATGTTTATTATAAACTCATTAATAAAACTACTCTTTTAAAAATATATGTTTGTTGTAAAGCTCATTAAAATTACTCGCCAAGTATAATTCGCCAAAACCCGTGTTTGGCGACATTAATAAAGAAATACCTAACAGTGTTTTTTGAACGCCAAATCTTTTTTACTAGTTTCATGCTTGTAGTAATGGCGAAATTAATTGGCGGTTATTATCTAATTTTAGCAAGCCTTCTGATTTTCAGAGAATATTCTCAAGTTCAAAAGCAACCGAGGAAGGTTTGTTCTAGTACAATTAGCAACTTTGAAAAGATTTTCAAATTCTATAACCAAAAAGGAAGCAAACAAATCTTTGTAAATATTTTTTTACTGGACTACAGTAATTTTTGTTTGAGAGCTGATAACTCAAGTCTAAATGTTAATTATACATAAATAAAACTACTGGAAGCCAAATTTTGGCGATATTTATGCGAAAATAAAAAAAAGCCAAACAGTGCTATTTGAATGCCAAATCTTTTTCTTTCCGGGTTCACGGCAAGAATTCCTTCTAGTATAATTGGAAACTTTGAAAAAAAAAATTAGATTCTATAACGGAAAAGCAAACCAACAAGTCAATAAATAATTGAATTTTTCTTTATGACTACTGTAATTACTGTTTTGGATTTGATAAATCAAGTCTAAATGTTCTTTTTTATATATAAATTCACTAAAACAAATCGATGTATATAACCTGCCAAAACTCATTTTTGGCGACATTTATTTGGGAATTAAAAAACCTAACAATGATTATTTGAACGCCAAATATTCTTGATTAATCGTTGGTTATTTTTTTTTTATCTTTAGCTATATCTTGATTTTTTAGAGAATAAACTTTTAGTATTTTCACATAGTACAAAAAGCAAGGGAGAAAGTAGAGACTAGATTCCTTCTTGTAAATTATACAACTTTGTAACGATTTTCAGATTATTCTATGAAGAAAACGAAACAAAACAAATGTTTTAATATATAATTAAGGGTTTTTCTTTCTTTTTTTTTGGACTAATGTAATTATTATTTTGGACCTCATAAGTGTGAATGTTTATTATAAAATAATTGAAATTACTAGAGGCATAAAACTACCCTGATTTAGCTTTCAACTAGCACTGTTAAGCATTTTCTTTTTATTTGCTAGTTTTATTCCAAAATAAAGAAATCGAAGAGTGCTATTTGAAAGCCAATCTTCCATGCCGGTTTCACTGCATTATAAATACTATAACGTTACAATATTAACTATATGAACTAAATGTTTATTAAAAACTACTCGACGTACACAATCCACCAAAAACCATTTTTGGCGATATTTACTCGAAAATAAAAAGCCTAACAGAGTTATTTGAACGCCAAATATCTTTCCATTTTTTTTTATTGGCTAGATTTATTCATATAAAGATTATAGACATATGAAGAAATCAAAGAGTGCTATTTGAAAGCCAATCTTCCTTGCCGGTTTCACTGCGTTATAAATACTATAACATTACACTTTTAACTATATGAACTAAATGTGTATTAAAACTACTCGACATACAAAATCCGCCAAAAACCAGTTTTGGCGATAATTACTCGAAAATAAAAAGCCTAACAGTGCTATTTGAACGCCAAATATCTTTCCGGTTTCACTGCATGCAACATTAGCCGTAATTACTCAGCAGTTATTTTCTCTTTAGCAAGTCTTTGATTTTCAAAGAATAAACATCAGTTGTGTAGAACAAAAAGAAACTGAGAAAAGGAGGCGGGAAGGGTTCTTCTTGTATAATTTGCACTTTAAAAACATTTTCAGATTCTAATAGGAAAAAAACTAACAATTAAGCTTTGTTAACGAAGATTTTTTTTTCGGACTATTATAAATCCCTTTCAGAATCTGATAAGTCAAGTCTATAGTTATTAAAAAATCCTGAGAACTAACTACTCGACACGTGTAACCTGCCAAATCCAATTTTTGGCGACATTAATTCACAAATATAGAAACCTAACACTGTTATTTAAACGCCAAATCTTTCTTTCTGTTTTCACTGAATGCAGCAAATTAATCGGCGATTATTTTCTGCCTTAAATAAACCTTTGATTATCAGAGAAAAAATGATTTTTAGAAGATAAACATTTAATGTTTCCTCTAATACAAAAAATGACCGAGGTATCACTTCTAATGTAACTTGCAACTTGAAATACGTTTTCAGATTCTATACTGAAAAATAAAACTTACAAATATAAAGTTTTGTTAATGAAAAATTGAGTTTTTTTCCAGGACTATTGAAGTTACTGTGTTAGAACTAATAAAATAAGTGTAAATGTGTCTTATTAAACCATTAAAATTAAAAAAACGCGTATATTCCGCCAAAACCCCATTTTTGGCGATATTAATTCACAAATATAAAAACCTAACACTGTTATTTAAACGCC
>CM063500.1:126449360-126451860 GCA_032207245.1 Pardosa pseudoannulata | reverse complement strand
TCTTATTTTCTTCAAATCTGATGAAACAAAAACGTGACCTACGTCAAAACACGTTAAGCCGAATTCCGAGGAACCGTCATAATTTGTTCGTCCCAGCTGTAGTTCGTAATAACGAAAAAATTAAAAATCAGAAAAAAATTAAAAAGAGAGAAAACATGTTTAGAATTCAATAGCATAGAAATTTTTGGTACGAAAATTTTCTTTTTTACATTTATATATATATATATATATATATATATATATATATATATATATATATATATTATATATATATATATATATATATATATGTATATATATATATGTGTGTGTGTGTATGTGTGTGTATGTATATATGTATGTGTATATATATATGTATATATATGTATATGAATATATATGTATATGATATATGTATATGTATATGTATATATATATATATATATATATATATATATATATATATATATATATATGTGTGTGTGTGTGTGTGTGTATATATATATGTATATATATGTATATATATGTATATATATGTATGTATGTATATATATATATATATATATATATATATATATATATATATATGTATATATATATATATATATATATATATATATATATATATATATGAACATATGGATTGATGTGCATACACATCGAACGCACTAAAATGAATATTTGGATTGATGTGTATATATATCGAACTCACTAAAGTAAAGATTTGGATTGACGTGCATACCCGTCGAACGCACTAAAATGAAGATTTGGACTGTTGTTATATATATTGAACGCACTAAAATGAATATTTGGTTTGGTTTGGAGCGCTAAGGTCTACTTTTTGCAACACGAGGGCTAATGAGACCGGGACCTACTGCTTAAAGCCGATTCCGAATGGCTACGAAAATCCATGCCTTAGTGGGATTCGAACCCACGAACTCCGGTTCCGAAGGCATGTGTATATAAATCGAACGCACTAAAGTAAAGATTTGGATTGACGTGCATACCCCTCGAAAGCACTGAAATGAAGATTTGGATTGGTGTGTATATATATATATCGAACGCACTAAATTGAATATTTGGATTGATGTGTATATAAATCGAACGCACTAAAGTAAAGTTTTGTATTGATGTACATACCCGTCGAACGCACTAAAATGAAGATTTGGACTGGTGTGATATATATCACACGCACTAAAATGAATATTTGGATTGATGTGCATACACACCGAACGCACTTAAATGTCGTGTATATATGTCGAACGCACTAAAATGAATATTTGGATTGACGTGCATATCCGTCGAACGCACTAAAATGAAGATTTGGACTGGTGTGTATATATATCAGACGCACTAAAATGAATATTTCGATTGATGTGTATATAAGTAGAACGCACTAAAGTAAAGATATGGAGTGACGTGCATACCCGTCGAACACAATTAAACGGTTACGAGGTTTAGGTTTTCAGAAACGCGCGTACCAAGAATTCGATACATGTATTAAAAAAAAGACGCAGAACTACTTACTAACGTTGGATAAAATCCAAAACAATAAAAAAAGCGTACGGGGACTCGTGCAAAGAAAAAAAAAACACACACAAGTACCGAATAAAAGTTGGGGTTGGAAAAATAAATTACAAAGATTTATAGCATGCATTTCGAGGCATAAAACGTCAGGATATTCGAAAAGTATATCTAGAAATGTCGTATTATGTCCTATCTCTCCACCCCCCCCCTCTCCGCTCGAGTCTTTTTTTTTCCCGTTTAATACAATGGTATGATTCGGAATTTATGTAGCGGAAACAGTCCAGTTATGGCATATAAATAAAGGTCAGACATCGTATCTCTCCTCCATTTATTCGATATTTTCCCCGTAATGCTAAATGACGTTTTAAGGTTTTTGCGCGCGAGGGACAGAGCGCGCTTTACTCACCCCCATTACTTTAATTTGCGTTGTTTGTCTTTCAGCAGTGTAGCTACCCGCTCGAATAATTTATAAGTGATGTCATTTTAAAAGAAGACTTCGATTTCATTTTGCTTCCATTTTCTGATTGTTGTTTTCATTTGTTCGTGGCCTTGAGTCGGCAGTCTCGTAACGGAAGGGTTGCGAGTTCGAGGCCTAAGATCCACCATGTTTATTAACGGCGGCTGGCGAACGCATAATACGTTCATGGTCGCGAAGTCTTCGACGTTCCCAAAGAGAAACATGAATTAACCGTTCTTCTTATCCATTGTTGATTCGAACCAACGAACTCCGGTTTCGAAGTCCAGCACCCTAACCATTCGGCCATAGTTTAAGTTCAATTTTACCGGAAGCGGGCGTTTTAAGCGCCAATTGAGTTATTCAGTTAAATCTCAACAGATCAATAAATTATTTAATTCTTAAACCAACTTTTTTGTATTTTATGTTGAAATGTATAAACAAATATATAAATAGAGATATATAAATAACAATCAAAAGAATTTCGTAAACAAAACATATATTTTTAGTAGATAAATTTATAATAGTATCGTAAATATG
>CM063500.1:126421860-126426860 GCA_032207245.1 Pardosa pseudoannulata | reverse complement strand
ACTTGTGCAAAAGAAAGTAAAATTAAAATTCTACACGCTTCATCGGTCTTATGTTTGTAATGAACCATTGAATATTCGTTTCATGAAAATTTAAGAGTAAAAGGCGAAATATGCAATGGAAATCTAATCCTTAATCTTGTAATTACGTTTAATAATATGAAATTACCTATATATCTATTATGCAATTAAAAATGCATTCATAAACTGTTCTTACATATAAATGTTTTTTATTCGTTGCCACTCGCAAAAAAGATAAATATGTCAAAATATGTTTATTTACATTAAAAATAAACAGACGATAATGAAAAAAAATACTAAAGAAATCCTTAATCTTCGTAACTCCGCTTAATGGTATTAAACTATGACGTCACACACTTGCATACGATTCTTCAGTAAATAGTTCAGGAAGAATTTATTTTCGATTCTGTGTGTACTCACTGTGTTTTTAACAAACTAATTATACCCTATATGTAATTAAGAATGCATTCAAACCGTTCTTATGTATAAATAAAAAAAAAATTATTCGTTGCCACTCACAAAAAGGAAAATATACGCTTTTAAAATGTTTCTTTTACGCCAGGAAAAAGGCAGACGATAATGAAGAAAAATAAGCTTTATTTGATCGTTATTTTCAGAAAACGAAAAATACTAAATAAATTAGAAAATATCAAATTGATATGAATTTTATACTTAACTGTTTTATTAACTCGGTTTAAAAAAGGAACTGAAATTTAACCTTTAACGTTTGATTAATGGGCTTTAATTTTTTTATTTTTAAATAAATAAATTTTTAATAAATTGAACTTCTCCTACCATAAAAGTCATCAAGCAATTTTACAGAAAATTTTCAAAACCGATTAAGCCAACAACACAAATTTCCGAGAAAATTCTAGTCGAGATTTGAAGTGCCGTTTACTGTTGAAAGGTATTTATGAAACACTCCTTCCGCCTGTGTGTTCCCTCCTGCGAGGACGCCTGAAGAAAAATGAATTCCCACGTTACCATGGGAACTGAGTGCTTGAAAGAATTCATTTATTGACGTCCAGACAACAGTAATCTGTGGTTAATAGAACGCTACCCGGCTAGAACGCTCATTTTAATAAATCGCCAAGTAATTAAAGATAGTGTAACGCATAACATTTCTTTATTTAATCTAGTCGCCGCTTCAGGCACGAATATTTTAGTAGAGGGGTTAGGTTTTTGAAAACACGGTCAAAGTTAAAGAAATACATACAAATTACTTCTGAACAATATATATTCTTTTTTAAGCGTAAAATGAATTACTCCCAAAAAAAAGTTTTTACTTTTCAAAAATCCTAATTTTATAAAATCAAATTGTAACTCCAAAAATTTTAATTACCAAGAAATAAAAAGTTTTGAAATGAAAGAAAGATTAGGTAATTTAAAAATAGTAATATCAAAAATAGTAACATACCCACCTACTAAGTATTATCGAGATATATCAATGATATCAATATCTTTTTGAGGCTATATCACGATATATCAATGCTATCAATATCAATTGGGTATACATCGCGATATATCAATGATATCAATATCATTTTGTGTATATATCACGATATATCAATATCTTTTTGGGGATATATCACGATATATCAATAATATCAACATTATTTTGTGGATATATCGCGATGTATCAATGATATCAATATGTTTTTGGGGATATATCACGATATATCAATGTTATCAATATCATTTGGGTATATATCGCGATATATCAATATCAACATTATTTTGTGGATATATCGCGATGTATCAATGATATCAATATCTTTTTGGGGATTAGCACGATATATCAATGCTATCAATATCAGTTGGGTATATATCGCGATATATCTATCATATCAATATCATTTTGTGTATATATCGCGATATATCAATATCTTTTTGGGGATTATCACGATATATCATTAATATCAACATCCTTTTGTGGATATATCGCGATGTATCAATGATATCAATTTCATTTTGGGGATATATCGCGATATAACAGTGATATCAATATCATTTGGATATATATCGCGATATATCTATGATATCAATATTTTGTATATATATCACCACGATATATCAATATCTTTTTGGGGATATATCGCGATATATCAATTTATAAATATCATTTTGGGGATATATCGCGATATTGAATTTTTAATATTGTTCAGTCCTACTGTTTAGAATACTGTTAGTGTACAAAGTCTATTATTATTTCATTTAGTACACTGTTATTGCGCTATGAAAATCATGATCGAAATTTGGATCCCAAATATTGAAAGTCTGACAAACACTGGATTAAAAATTCGACCCCTCCCTGAGAAAAAAATTCTGTCTACGGTTTCGGTACACGAGAAATGTATCCCGTAAATAAATAAATTTCCATCCCGGAAAACATTGTGCATTGTTTTCCCTTAACTACTATTTAAACAAAAATAACTTTTCGAAAACGGATTAAATCGGCTGAGTTAGAAATAATATCCGTAATAATATTTCGGCCGTACCATTTAAGAGAAAATTATCCCGAAAAATAAAGCATCCAGAATTCTAAAACTCCCGAAAATAATTCTAAACCAAGAACAACTAAAAACGGGGAGTAATAATAACACAAAAGTCCCTTATTATAAATTCCAAGCAGGTTGCGATGAAAAATTTCTTTCCCTAAAAATATCCCTCCACCTTCGCTTTAATGGAAAAATTTTTGAGTCGGGGGGAGAAAAGGGAAAAAGCAAAGAGCAAAAATTTTCCGCGGCACAATGCAATGATGAACTTTTAAGATTACGGGTATTAAAATGGGAGAATAGCATTTTTGCATTTAATATTCATTATATTCTAGAGAAAACGAAATTGGAAAAAATGAATTAAAAATGTGTACTGCAGCGTCGTTTATTTATTACGTCTTTTGCTTTTTTTAATGCGACTCCGAAGGGGGACCATCTAAATATCTATACTTGTTTTTTTTTTCTGTCGCCAAAATAAAAATAGATTTGGGATGCGGTTATGCCAAGTTAAGTTTATTAGGTTTGCTACATGCGGGCAAAGGGAGGTCAAATTTTAAGAATGTTTGTTTTAATACACAGATCCGTACCGAAATGTGTACTTTTTACTCCTTTCCCTCTATACTATGCATATATAATAACGATACCAAACCAAATTTGGTTGCTAAACTTTTTCGCCAAATTTAGTCATATTCTTGGCGACATTTTTGGCACCTATCACCGGTTACGCGAATTTTCTTAATGCAATTGTGTCTAAAATGACTTATTCATTAATATAATAGTCTATATTTTTAATTACATTTAAGTATCAGTATCATAATTCATTTTTTCTCGTGTTCGTATATAAAACGTCGCCAAAAAGTCTTGCCTTTATCTCACATACGTCGCCAAATTACTATCATTTTTCTTGTTTAAAAATCTACACGGTATTCGATTTTTAATTATCAACATATCGTCAACATATTTTAATATTTTTTCTTGTTCGTATATAAAATTTCCCCCTGATATAAAATCCCCTTTCACGCCAAAAAGTCATGCCTTTATATCAGAAACGTCGCCAAATTATTACTTCTTTCTTGTTTACAAATCAACACGATATTAAATTTTGATAATTATTAACTTATCATCAACACAATATCATCAAGATATTTCAATATTTTTTTTTGTTCGTATATGAAATTTCAACCTGATATAAAATCCCCTTTCACGCCAAAAAGTCATGCCTTTATCTCAGAAACGTCGCCAAATTATTACTTCTTTCTTGTTTACAAATCAACACGATATCATATTTTAATAATTATCAACTTATCACCAACACAATATCATCAAGATATTTCAATATTTTCTCTTGTTCATATATAAAATTTCCCCATGATATAAAATCCCCTTTCACGCCAAAAAGTCATGTCTTTATCTCAGAAACGTCGCCAAATTATTACCTCTTGCCTATAAATCAACACGACTTTAGATTTTAATAATTACCAACTTATCATCAACACAATATGATCAAGATATTTCAGCATTTGCTCTTGTTTGTATATAAAATTTCACCCTGATATAATATCACCTCTCACGCCAAAAAGTCATGCCTTTATCTCAGAAACGTCGCCAAATTATTACTTCTTTCTTCTTTACAAATCAACACGGTACTAGTTTTCTAAATTTTCTAAAATTCCTATTTTTTTACATCATGTGTTATTTATTTCCTGTAACTACTATATTTAAAGAAATGTAGATAATTAAAATATTTAAATAAATAAATTAATTAAAATGCTTAAAGAAATATAATTTTTTAAAAGCCACTTTTTACAGCTTTACTAGAAATAAACTCCGGTACCCTATTTTGGCGGTAACCTATTAAAAATAAGAACTACTCCCAAAAATAATGACAAAGAACAAACAGAAAGGGGAGTAATAACACAAAAAGACTTATTATAAATTCCAAGCAGGTTGCGCTGAAAAATTTCTATCCTAAAAATATTCCACGGCATCTCTTTAATGGAAAAAAATTTTTTTTTGAGGGGACAAAAAAAAGAATAAAAAAAAGAAGGAAAGAGCAAAAATATTCGGCGGCACAATGCAATGATGAACCTTTAAGATTACGGGTATTAAAACGAGAAAATAGCATTTTTGCATTTAATATTCATTATATTTTTGTGCGAGAAAACGAAATCGGAAAAAATGAATTAAAAATGTGTACTGCAGCGCCGTTTATTTATTACGTCTCTCGCCATTTTTTTCTTTAAAGAGAGTGACTTGGAAAAGGGACCGTCTAAATATTTACTCTCTTCTTAGTTTTGTTTTGAGGCAAAATGAAATTCGCGCTGTTTTAACTGTGGTTAGTTAAAACCGCTACGGTTCATTACGATTTTTTTATACTACCTGAGAGCTAACAAAAACATATTATTACACACACACACACACATATATATAGACATATGTATATATATTTATATATATATATATATATATATATATAAGAGAGAGAGA
>CM063500.1:126361860-126404360 GCA_032207245.1 Pardosa pseudoannulata | reverse complement strand
TATTTTTTTGTAACAGCACAAACATATTTACAGAGTAATGGGCAATTATAATATCAATAACCTAAAAACGTGGTCTATTGTTTTCAATTTTATTTCTTTTATTGTATTTTTATATTAAATTAATTTATACAATACATAAAAAAACAACTATCTGTCTACATATCTGTTTAAAAAACATCCCAAAAAAGACAGAAATGAAACATGATTACAATTAATTTTCCTCGATGATATTTTAGAAATAAACACATAAAAAATATTTTACATTTCTTTTCCAACATTTTTTTAGACATTCGGAAGATCTGAATTAGAACACTTTGTTCTCAAATTTCCTTTACAAATATAGAACATCTATGTCTGAAGTTAAAGCAGCCTTGCAAATAATCATTAAATTTATAAACGATGTTTTTAAAACAAAAATGAGAAAACAATGTTCTGAAAAAATGTTAATTGCCTCCAAATTTGCCCAAACGATTATACATCGAACAGAATGTTCAGCCCCCGGATACGGCTTAGAATCGTTTTCATTCCAATTCACTTAATCCACACCCACTATCCCTTCGGGTAAACCCTGTACGTAAGGTTTTTATCTGCTAAGATGTTATGGATGAATCACGAGCTTTTATAACTTCTTCAAATCTCTTCTTCAATCATACAAAACTTAACCTTCCCTTCTTTTTGCAGTTTATAAGATGCTAGGTAACAAATTCTTTCAAAGTTCATTTTCGTTGAGCATTTTTATAATTTTTTATTTTTAATTTCGGTTTTATAAAGGGAGGGTTAGGACGACACGAGAACAAAAGTCATCATGGACGTTGATAAAACACAAAATAACTTTTATTATATTATAAAAAATAAATAAGATTAAAAGCTTGTCATCATTCATCAAAAAGCTCAGTGATAAAATATCTAATAGACAATTCTAAGTCGTATTTCATCTCGTACGTCGATATATTTCTTCGTTGCCATTCCCAAGCAACCAAAACATCTGCCGAGACTCAGAAAAACCATGGAGTACAGGGAAAAGTATCTGAACTTGAGCAGTTCTGTCTCCACATTTTCCAAATTTCTAGATTAGTTGGAATTATTTAATATTAAAATTTGAATATTAATATTTATAATTATTTTTTAAAATATCGAAGATGATATTTCTAAAACATGAAATATTTTAACTATATTTTTAAAATTTTATGAAGTCTGTAATAAAATATTTATGTGTTCAAATATAGTAACTGCTGTCAAAAATTTACAGTTAAAAATTTGGAAATAGTTTTGAAATTCTTAAAAATTACCATTCAGCAAAAAGTATGTATAAAATAAGTATTCTTAAATTAAATATAGTTTTGCAAAATATATTATTCGTAAATATAAAGTTAATTCCAGATATATTTTTTCGTTGCCATTCCCAAGCAACCAAAACATCTGCAGAGACTAGAATAAACCATGGAGTAAAGGGAAACGTATCTGAACTTGAGCAGTTCTATCTCAACGTTTTCCAAATTTCTAGATTAGTTGGAATTTTTTTAATATTAAAATTTGACTTAATGAAATAGATTACTTATTTATATAACAAATATTTTTTTATAATTAATTTTTAAAAAATCGAAGATAATATTTTTAAAACATAAAATTTCGTTGCCATTGTCAAGTAGTTTTGTAAAATATATTATTTGTAAATATAAAGTTATTTCCAGATATATTTTTTCGTTGCCACTCTCCAGCAACCAAAACATCTGCAGAGACTAGAATAAACCATGGAGTACAGGGAAGCATATCTGAACTTGAGCAGTTCTGTCTCCACATTTTCACAATTTCTAGATTAGTTGGAGTTTTTTAATATTAAAATTTAAGTTGATGAAATAGTTTACTTATTTATACTACAAATATCCCTTTATAATTAAAAAAAATCGAAGATAATTAATATTTCTAAAGCATAAAATATTTTAACTATATTTTTAAAATTTTACGAAGTCAGTAATAAAATATTTATGTGTTCAAATATAGTAACTATTGTCAAAAATTGACAGTTTAAAATTTGAAAACAGTTTTGAAATTCTTAAAAATTACTATTCAGCAAAAAGTATGTATAAAAATTTCAAAATTTTTATTCTTAAAATAAGTATTCTTAAATTAAATATAGTTTTGTAAAATATATTATTTGTAAATATAAAGTTAATTCCATATGTATTTTTTCGTTGCCATTCCCAAGCAACCAAAACAATTACTGAGATTCGGAAAAACCATGGAGTACAGGGAAACGTATCTGAACTTGGGCTGTCTGTGAATTGTCTCCACATTTTCTAAATTTCTAGATTAGTTGGAATTTTTTTATATCAAAATTTGAGTTAATGAAATAGATTACACATTTATACAACAAATATATTTTTATAATTATTTTTTAAAGAATTTAAGATAATATTTTTAAAACATAAAATTTCGTTGCCATTCTCAAGCAACCAAAACATCTGCAGAGACTAGAATAAACCATGGAGTTTAAAATTTTTCAGACTATTTGGCAACATGAAACCAAAATAAAAATTCGATTTACTTGAAAACGTATGGAATTGCTTTGAACATATTGCGAGACAGAGAGTCAATTAAGATCATATAAACACAATGCTATTAAGAAACCCTTAAAAGAGAAGTATCATGATTACGTAATCGCGGTTGCAGTTAAACCTCTTTATATTCAGGTTTTGTTAACATCGTTTGCAAATTGCATAAATACTTGCTAATGACCCCCAACGAATACTCGGCAAAATATGGATACATCGAATCCAAGTTAATATTTTTATCATAAATTAGTCGTTGCAAATTTCACAGATTTTGGAATAAACGTATTTCATTTCATAACACAACGAGCAAACAAAACCCGAATGAGAACTAAGATGTGTAATTCCACAAATTTTAGATACCCATTCGAAATCATAAAATAACTAAGCCTCTATTTATATTACGATTCTAAGGAATTCGAATTGATTTTCCTTGAAGTCTTAGATGCAAGACAAATATCCCTGCAGCCTCCCTTTTAATGAATCTAGAACCCTGCATTCTTCAAAATATGAACTTAATTGAAATGAATCTAGCTCGGAATCCTAGGTCCGAGCGCCCTCTATCGTTTAAATGTTTAATAAGGAGACCCCCTTTTACATTAACAAATGCAAATCGAATTTGTATTTCACTTCAATTCACACAGACCCCGCGTGATTAATTGAGACCAGAGCCCGGCTGACAGATACATTAGAGGATCTGGCAACGATAATTAACAGCCACGGGTTCCGATTTTCTCCGTTCTAAACAAATTCTAATTTAGAAGCGTGATTTCATATTAATTAGTTAATTTTCTTATTCTAGGCCAAGAAAAGTAGGAGCATATAAGGCTTTTGATTCATTTGAATTTTAAATTATCCGAGGCTCGCCGTATATTGTTAAATCTTTCTCGAAAATTAAGGCAAAGCAAGCTGAAGTTAGTTTAATTAAATTTTAAAAGCTGAATATGGAACATGAATTTCTGAAAGCGCTCAAAACGTGGAAAACTTTATATCGGATTGAAGAGAGATTCATAAATTTAAAACAAGCAGGTCTGTTTAAATTTAAGGACTCTACATTAATTATGGGAATTTGTAAGAATGGAATTGTTTCGATACGTTTAACATGGAATAAGAAAAGCTTTTACTTACTCTAAGCACTCTCTTGCGAAATTAAAATGCAGATGCTCATGTAAAATTCATTTATATTTATAACTAATTCCACTTTATATTATAACTCTATTTCCATTTCGAAACTGCTCTAGGTAATAGATTTTGTCATTAAATGTTGCAAACAAAGACATTTGACACCTAGTTTAGTATCTTCAATTTTGTAGAATACATAAAATAAAATGGCAAAATTAAAGCGTGTGTGTAAATCCTTTTTTAATAAAAAGAAAGAAATAATTCATCCAGATGGAAAATATTTGACCTTTAAATATTCCAAGGTCTCAATCTAATGAAGTTTTCGATAAAGAAAATAAAACAGCAATTCAGAACACTGTCGTGCTAAGCAAGCATATTTACTCCCCTCTGTCAGAATTGTCTGGCAAAATATAAACACTACATCTGTTTCCATCGCATCATTTATACAACGTTCTACATCTTTCAATAACCATAACTGAATTTAATAACAAGAACATTAAAGAAAAAGTCATAAATCTTTAAACGTAGTTATTATTACTGCATGAAGAACTATCCAATAAAATAAATGGGGCTCGATATCAAATTACGTTGAAAGAAATGGCAGCAGATGGAAGAAAAAAAATAAAAAATAAAACTCATAAAAAGTACAACTAATTCGCATCACGTTACGCAAGAAATGAATTCTCGTCTGTCAGAAAAATGGAAGCGAATAAAAAAAATGGCAACACGTCAAAAACAGAAATTGTGCCAAACGATTCGTTATTGAGGTAGTTCGATAAATGAAATAAGTGCGGTTCTTTTTTTTATTTCCAGAATCTGTTAAATACCGAAATATTTTTAGAACGTCGGGAATTGCAAAACCATTACGAAAAGATATTTATTTTAAATAAATTAATCTTTTAATTACTTACGGAAGTTTAATGAAATAATTAAAAGAAGTTTCTGCTTAAAAGATGCAGGAAAATAATGTTTTGTTAAAGTTTTGAAAGTAATGTTTAGCTTAAGCTTACAACGCTGTTTTCTCGAAATAAAAAAAGAACATTTTACTAATTATTTCTGCTTAGATGCATATTTAACTTTTATGATACGAATTTAATCATATTTAATTTTAAGGAACTATTTTATCGGATCATATTCATTATTTAAAACAAGAACAAATTTCACGGTAACATTTTATTTTAATTAAGGTTATGGTACTAGTCCAGAAATCAGCAAAATGTAGAATAAATTGAATTAGTTCGAATCAATACAACAAATTATATCATATCAAAAAGGTTTATAAATAACCATATATATTTCCGAAATTGAAAAGAGAAATATAGTACAACATTAAGGGAGAACTAATTAAATATTAATATTTTGATATAATTAACATAAAAAGGAAAAATGTTTTTATACATAGAATTTTTATGGATACATCGCTAATGGATTTATTATTAATCAAAATTAATGCAAATATATATAATCTCAATTTTAGATTTAGTAGAAATTTTGGAAAATATGTTAATAATTAGGGAAAGGAATTGCAAGAAAATTACCGAGTGGGTTGAAACTGCATATATTTAGTATGGAATACTTAAATATTAAAATAAGCGTTGAAGGAAACCGTATAAAAGTTCTTAATTTTGAGTAAAATATAAATATATAAAGTTATTTGGTAGTTGTACATCTAATTATACTCTATTTTTATAGTTTACGAGAAAAAAAAGGACTTAGAATGCATATTTTAACTGTTTATGTAGTTTCGTTAACTGTGACCTCAAACGTATAGAAGTTTATAGTATAAAGTTT
Source organism: Pardosa pseudoannulata (assembly GCA_032207245.1). Taxonomy (NCBI): domain Eukaryota; kingdom Metazoa; phylum Arthropoda; class Arachnida; order Araneae; family Lycosidae; genus Pardosa; species Pardosa pseudoannulata. The sequence goes on along the minus strand of CM063500.1, from coordinate 126,398,898 downwards.
AAGACGTATAAAGTTCTTAATTTTAAGAAAATTATAAGTATATAAAGTTATTTGGTAGTTGTACATCTAATTATACTATATTTTTATAGTTCACGTCAAAAAAAGGAAACATGGAATGCATATTTTAACTGTTTAATGTAGTTTCGTTAACTGTGACCTCAAACGGCAGAAAAATAATATGGCTGCGCCATCAATACTTATCCAAGGACAAACTGACAGAACAAGCTATTGTTTACACATAGAAGAAAACATACTACGTCACAATTATGCTTTATAACGTTTTATTTTGTCTAGTTTACATTGCTGAATTTCTCCGAAGAATAGAACATATATCGTCTGAAATGATCGAGCCTTAAATTTATCGTATTTGAAGTATTCCATTAAATGCATACATTAAACTGGTGGGGAAAAAATGCATTTTATGAACAGGTGAGTTACGATCCGACACAACAATGGGTAATTCTACGTAAAAGAACATTTTATGTAGTATGCTGAAAAAATCTGTGAAATAAAAACTCGATTACAGTTAACACTATTTTCTTTCCGTTATAACTTACTACACAATAATTTCGAAAACATACCATATATTACTATATTAGTAGTGTCAAGGTATTTCTATAGTCTTATTTTTTACAAATGAAATATAGACAATAAATTAGCAAATATAGCCATTAAACCAGTGGCGTACGAAGAATTTTTTCAAGGGGGGTTCCTAATTCTAAAAATTAACAGCCCTCATAAATTATACTAAAATTTTTATTTTTGCCATTTTGTCTGAGCTGAAGGGAGGGGGTTTAAAACCCCTAACAACCCTCTTGCGTACGCCCCTGCAGTAAACAGTTTTTTTTTGGGGGGGAAGGGGAATAAGTTATGAGGAAATTACTTGTTCTTAAATCTATAAATATACAGAACCAGATGTAAAAATTATTAATGAACACGAACTACATTCAATATAATCAAATTTTTAATGAATTAAAATTCCAATTGTACTTGTATTTTTAACCAATATTTTATGAAACTTTTTACGATCTAAAAACACGCTTTACTAGTATTACTAGTTTAAGGATAACCGGTGAATTTTCAACCAAATTTTTAGTTAAACCAAACCAGAATCAAATTTTAATGCATTTATTTAAGTTGAAACTGTACTTGCCTTTCATTAACCAATATTTTACGAGACATTTTTAAACTTGACACGGTCTAAAACACAGCTACTGTCATGAATGGACAATTCTTATTTATTTGTTGACCAACAAAAACACTCCATTTGAACGTAAGACTCCACAATTTATTTTTTAAACACTTTAATTAATCACAAATTTATAACTTCACACTAGCTCATAATAGAGGGGAGCAACGATTTTCTTTCAACAACACTCATCAAAACCGAAAGAGACATTCTACTCGAAAAGTAGAAGTTGTAGTTCTTTAGACATCCTACACGAGAAGTAGAAGTTGTAGTTCTTTAGACATCCTAAGCGAGAAAAGTAGAAGTTGTAGTTCTAAAGACATTCTACGAGAGTAGAAGTTGTAGTTCTTTACATTACCCTTTTCTAATATTACTAGCTCAAGAAAATCAGTGGTGGTACAAAACCTTTCGCTCCAAAACGCCAAGTAGATTTCGATTTTAATAGCATTGTGCTAGTTTAACAACTTTAATCTAATAACCTGTTTCCATATTAATATGTAATACAACATGTCATCATAACCTCGGCATTACCTCAGGGATACATGTTACGTTATATTTTTTTAAGAAAATGACATATTAAAACATTACAACTACATCATACAAAATCCTAATTCTTTATTTCATTGGTTATATACTTATGTTCTTTTATTATGACTTCCATTTATAGATTTCCATTTTTATCACATATTTTTAAATAATTTGTGAATAAAGTTTAAGCATTACGAACATAAATAATCATTTTAAATTTTCGTTTAATCATTATTTTTTTTAATATATTTTTTCACATTTAATTTTTTTTATAATTCTGTTCCTATACAGTTTATATATATATATATATATATATATATATATATATATATATATATATATATATATATATATATATATATATATATATATATATATATATATATATATATATATATATATATGTATTTATATATTATATAATATGTATATATATATATATATATATATATTATATATATATATATATATATATATATATATATATATATATATACATATATATATAAATATATATATATATATATATATATATATATATATATATATATTAAATCCGTGGAAGAAAGGAAATTGAGAAAGTAGATTAATTTCAGAAGTTTTTTAAATATATTTAAAAAATTATTGTTCATTTTTGAAAATATATTCTTTTTACATTTAGATTTTTTTAAAATTTAGAGTTACTCGGTTACAGTTACACGGTTGATACCCTTTTTTTCAATAAATTTGGCGAAGAAGATAAATTGAAAAAGGAGAATTAGTTTCAGAAAATGGCAACGAATTTATCGATGGAGATTTCTAATGCGCAATTCAGTAAAAACAAAATCTTTAAGTTCTTTTATCACATTATCGGTGTATATTTATTTTTCATAGATGTAATATAAACAGCATTATCAAAAAAAATTATCCTTAATCTTTCTTTTTGCATAACTACAAAAATATTAAATATCCTACTTGCAACCACTTGCTACGAACTGATAAAAGTTTACAAAATAGTATCCATGAACCAGTGTGAACCGGATAAATCTTGCTGCCGATTCTAACCAAATTATCTAATCTTTCTAAAAGTTTCTCTGAAAAGCCAACGAATTGTTCAGCCATGAACTTTAGAGACTAACATTATGATGAAACTAGAAACATGCTGCGTTTAGAATAAGCATTTTCGAGAGAAATAATAAATATGTTTATGAGGAAAACACAAGTATTTAAAAAGGTTTTATATATTCATTCACTAATTTTTGTTTCATATTTTTTATATTAAGGTATAAAGCTGGGTTTCCTCATATCCAAATCTTAACAATACTGTATATTGTAGTCAGTATGACTGTAAGTAAAAAAACAAAACAAAAAACTCCATGTTATAACATGACATCGTCATAAATTCGATTTCAGAATAAAAAGGATTTCAGTTTTGGGGATTTACACAATTGGGAAAAAAAATTCTCGAGTAAAAACTTGATTCTCGTTTTTTTGCGGAAGTAACTACTAGCAATCAACTTTTACTGCTACAGCAATCATAATTCGCATTTCCATGGTGATTTGTTCTGCATGATGTCGCAACCTGTACCTGTAACTGAATGCCGAGTTTGTCTATCAGCTGTACAAACAAAACCGGCTCGGTTACAGCGGAAAGCAAAAATTATTTTGCTGTCACAAGGTTTACATTCCTGTTGAACAGCTGCCCACCTGGGTGAGAGGATTTCTGAAGAAAAAAAAATAAATAGAAAACAAGGAATACTTAAAATTATTCTTGTTTTTAATGACATTCTATCATTGAATTCACTTTTTATAAATATTATCACAAAAGTACTTTTAGAACTATATTAAATTTCAGTATCTAAGCATATTTGTTAAATATACGTGGCAACAGTTAACTGATATCGATAACCAGATTTATATTCATTTTCTCGCTCTGTTAGACTTGAATTTGTGAGATTTGTGTTCTAATATATGGAACAATATGAGATGCTGTATCATAAAATGGCGCTTCTACTACAAAATGGCGTACATACACGATATCTGTAAGTACTTGAGGTGTTAAAATAAACAAATAAATTATTTACATTGCAAAACTAGAATTACAACTAGCATAAATTCGTTCGAAAATTAATTGGCAAAAATACTAACTTTTGATCAAGTTTTATAACAGTGTTAGTCAATTATTCAAAAAAATATTCTGACATACGTTTCAAAGTAGCTATCATTTGTAACGAAAATATTGATATCAAATTCATGGAGTGGCAACGATAAATGTAAATGAACAATATTTGGGGTTCAATTTTCTATGATAAGCTCTTCTATCGAAATACCGAAGGTACTTAAAACCGAGGTACTTATCCAATGAAATAGAAATATTAATCACTTGGCGAATAATTGGCTAAATATGTTTACGCCAACAGAATGCGTAATGAAAAAACAATGGCGAAATGGAATTAAAAACTACGCTGACTAACAATAGAAAAAATTGAATAACTAATCTGTTCCAGGTATAAAAACTTTAAAATTAATACCATTTTAATTAAACTTGTCTTAATACTCTATCAATATATAGATCTACAACTTTCTATCTTTATTTTTTGTTAACCTATAACAGAGCTGAAAACTGAACTAAAATTGTTCTATTCTTTTGAAATCCAAACGAACAGGAGATGTCTTATGAAAATAAACCTTTTAAAATCCAATTTAAATATTTAACATAACTATATATTATATATATCACAGTACTTAGGTAATTTTAATCAGAATATATAAGAACTGAGTTACAAAAAATATATACACAAAAAAAATTTCGCCATTTTGCTTCAAGCGAATGGGTTGTGATTTCAACATTTATGACTGCTACATGTCCCCTTGCTTTAAACTGGATTTATAACAAGATCATACCTTATAATTAGCAGCAATAATTATGCTTCATTAGCCAGTTTTCGAGAAATTCAAGTCGCCGTCAAACTGCTATTTTCAAGGACGAAATCAAATTTTATCATCGATGTTCCTATCCAGGCAATTGTAATCGATACATTGCCTTCAGAAGGTTATTTGTAGACAAGTTTCCAAAGATTATACAAATTCAAGGGAATTTTTCTACGAGAATCACACCAGAACGAGAAACAAAACAAAAGGTTTTAAATCTAAGATGGGAAAGAATTACCCCACTCCTTTTTGTTAAATGAATAAATTAAAAAAAGAATTGGTTTGTTCTATGCCACTCCTTTATCCTTCTTAGGTTCGTAGATCAGTAATTTGTGCCTTATGAGATAAATAAATAAACAGAGTAAAAGTAATCAGTGTTGGAATGTTAAATAGAATGCTGGGTCCAATACACCATGAATTGGACATAATATGACGTTCGTGGTCACTTTGGAAGACCTCCAGAGAGGTAGGGGGCAGAATACCTCGAAAGATCGTTTTCTCTCACAGGAATTAAGTACGGCTTTTATTTTCTGTTGCTTTTCATCTGAGTGTCAGCCATTATGAGGAGGGGGAAGGAGAGATGGATGTTTTATAGCTTAGTTTTGTTTCATTAAGGCGTTAAGACTATTTGTAAAGTACTCGACTCGAATATATTTTTCTTCCTTGTTTGTTTTAGAGAACGTTATTTAATATCACAGCTCGTAACGAAATTTCAGTTTAGCAAGTAAATATTAGATTCACAGAACAGCGAATAATTGTTGTTAGTCTAAAATATAATAAAAAGCAAAGATTATTATCATCTTCTTTTTAAAATAGAGTCGAAACTAATTGTTTAGAAGTAACCTAAAAATTGCAAAATTCTCGATTGGAAGGAAAATTCTAGAATTGCAGAAAGTGGTGATTATATCTTGATGCTGAAAAGATGGTGGTACACATATCAAGGGTTTATCACCAAAAATTAAATCTCTAGTCAGTTTTTCCTCTCATTTCTTCATGCAGTTTGGCGATCATATATTGTACAAATTTTCTTTGACTAACATGCTAAAAGAGTTAAAATCTTTGAAGCTACTTAACTTATGTGACAGTCTCTAATATGTGCTCTAAAAAGATATAAATTTTGATTTTTTACTTACCGGAAACAGTTCAGTTACTTAATTTTTTTCTGTTCTTATTATCCTTCAATGTAAATTTTAATTTCCAATCGCCATTTTTTTTACAAGGAATTCTGTTGCCATGCAAAATTAGAAAATTAATCATTTTATTTATCCCGTGATTACTATTTTATTTCTTTGGATAAGTACCTCGGTGTTACTTAAATAATCTCGCCAAAATTCTGGTTACATTTATGTTAGTGGAACGAAGATTATTTGCTAAATATCGCCTGAGTAATTTGATCACTTAATTTATATTCCTTAAGTTTATGAAGGATATAAAATTTGATGTTCCAGGAACATTTTAGCTATTCATTTTTTCTATTATTACTCAGCATAGTTTTTAATTTCATTCCGCCATTTTTTTTCACAGCGAATTCTGTTTCCATGGGTAACGCAGCCGTCTATGCAAAGTTAAAACTATTAAACATTTTATTAGTCACATAATTAATATATTTTTTCTTTGGATAAGTACTTCAATTTTATTTCAATAATCTCGCCAAAAATGTAGTTTTATGTTGTGGAATGCAAAAATATGTCGCCAAATAGAGTCCTCTGAACGCTTAATTTATATTTCTTAAGTTTAGGAAAGACATTAATTTAGGAAAGAAATTTAAAGACCATTAAAAGGTAGTAATTTTAATGTGTTTATACCTGGAGCAGTTTAGTTATTCAATTTTTCTATTATTAATCAGCGTAGTTTTTAATTCTATTTCGCTATTTTTTCTATAATGATATAGGGAATATTTGAATATCGAATAGATTTTATTTCAATAACCTAGCCAAAAATGTAGTTTTATGTTGTGGAGTGCAAAAATATATCACCAAATAATGGCCTCTAAACGTCTAATTTATATTTCTTAAGTTTATGAAAGGCATAAAATTAAATTAAAATGGTATTAATTTTAATGTTTTTATACCTGGAACAGTTTAGTTATTCAATTTTTTCTATTATTAATCCGCATAGTTTTTAATTCCATTTCGCCATTTTTTTTTCACAATTCATAGGGAATATTTGAATATCGAATCGATTTTATTTCAATAATCTCGCCAAAAATGTAGTTTTATGTTAGTGGAGTGCAAAGATATATCGACAAATAGAGTCCTTTGATTTCTTACTTTATATTTCTTAAGTTTATGAAAAACATTACATTTAATTAAAATGTATTAATTTTAATGTTTTTATACCTGGAACAGTTTAGTTATTCAATTCTTTCTATTATTAATCAGCGCAGTTTTTAATTCCATTTCGCCATTTTTTTTTTCACAATTCATAGGGAATATTTGAATATCGAATCGATTTTATTTCAATAATCTCGCCAAAAATGTAGTTTTATGTTAGTGGAGTGCAAAGATATATCGACAAATAGAGTCCTTTGAACGCTTAATTTACATTTAATTAAAATGTATTAATTTTAATGTTTTTATACCTGGAACAGTTTAGTTATTCAATTCTTTCTATTATTAATCAGCGCAGTTTTTAATTCCATTTCGCCATTTTTTTTCATAACGAATTCTGTTGGCATAGGGAAGCAGCAAAATTAAAATTATTTCTATTTCATTGGATTTCATTCTCGGTTTTACTTAAATAATCCCGCCAAAATTGTAGGTACTTTTATGTTAGTGGAATGTTGCCAAATTTCGCCAAATGACGTCATTTGACTGACTAATTTATATATTTTTTAAGTTTATGAAGGACATTAAATTTAAAATGAGTTATTTCATTGAAATAAATTGCTTTATTTCCGAAATTGCTGACAAGTATCATAATCTAAAAAGTAATTTAAATTTTAAAATCAATATCGTATTCGTTTGGTAACCTTACTTATCGATACCGAGTTTAGTCTACTATATAACGAACAAAAATCTACCAAAAGGTAAATTCCATGACCTAAACCATTTTCTATTGAATCCTGCGTCCATGTTATAAAGGTTAAAAAGAAATAGATTCCTAATTTCGAAGAATCAATCGTAAACAGGGTCTTGCAGGCCCATAAACAGATTTCGCAGTCGAAAAGTAATCTACTCACCCCAAGCACAAATAACACATCTTTTTTTTTTTCTTTTTAGGGACCGTAGTACCCTCCTAAGAATAAATCAATGTTCAAGAAGGAGACAGAATAAAAGCAGAGATATTCGCTTGTTTCACTGAGATTTCTTAGATAAGAATAAATAGGGGAAATTTTGTTTCCAGGTCAATAAAAAGGAACGTAGTTTAACAGCGTCGAACTCTGAGAATTTTTGCTGAAAATTTTGAAATTTAGTTAACCACTTCCGGTAAAATGACGAGTCTAGCTCGTCATTAGTTTTTCATTCCATACCGCACAATGACGAGCTACACTCGTCATGCGATTAAAGTGACTGTTAAATAGGATAATTAATTTAGTTTAAAATGTCTAGTGTACTGAATTTGGCAACACTATTATCACTTGTTAAAATCACGAGTCACTATTGCATATTGTTTACTTGGTACAAGTCATTGCCAAATGAATGAGTCAGAATAAAAGAAAACCTACTAAGAAATGCCGTGTGTGTTACAAGAATCCAATTAAAAGTGAGACTTCCTGGCGATGTAAGAATTCCTTTGTACTTTGTTTTGAAAAGTACCACTAACTTGAAGACTATTATCTGTATACCATATTAATGTTTTGCTTTGATATTTTCTTAATTTTACTGTTTCTGATATTATTTAACACTATGTAAAAAGTGGATTTTAATTAAGAATATGTAAGAATTGTAAAATGAAACAAGTTTTTTAAATAAAAATTAAAAGGTTATTTCATGCACAGTTTTTCATTATTAAATCATACCGGAAGGGGTTAAGAAGGTTCCACAATTTTTATTTTAACAGCATCAGTTTAAAAACGTTGAAATTTTTATCTAGAGTGAATTCCCTTCTTTTCGATATATTTTGTTAAAATAACCAGCCATGATTTAACGATTATATTGAAAAAAATTAATCGTTTATTTTAAAATATCAGACCTTTCAGCTTTTGAAAATAGTCTTCAGTTTGTTTCTAGAATCAGTAGAAGTCTAGATGCTGACGATAATCAGCCAGGGAAGTGCCGGAAAGATATCGGAAAAATGCAGTTCAAGGGTCAGACTTTGACTGTTATCGTAAAAAAGTAGTAAATTAAAGTAAAAAAATAAATTATTGCAGCATATTTTAGAATGTTTTTCAATTTATAAAATATATTTTTCCTTTTTATAGAATAAAAGCTTTTAAAATAAAATTTTTTTTTAAAAAAAGGTGATTGTTTTTATACTACCACACATAATATTATAGCACGTATAGCTGTTGTAATAACGCTGTTGTAGCGCATTATAGTTTTTAAGTAAAAAAAAAATAAATTATTGCAGCATATTTTAGAATGTTTATCAATTTATAAAATATAATTTTCCTTTTTATAGAATAAAAGCTTTTAAAATAATTTTTTTAAAGGTGATTTTTTTTATATTACCACACAGAATATGATAGCACTTATAGCTGTTGTAATAACTCGTGAAAAATAATTTTTTAACTGAATTTTGCAATAAGAGCAAAATGCATTTGGAAGCCATGTTGCCACCTGCTATATGATAAAAATAGGAAGAAAATAAATGCTTTACTGTCAGTCAGTGAATCGAAACTAATAGATTGTATTATTCAACCTGAATTTTTGATATAATTTTTTTTTTTTTTTTACTTCTTTCTTATGCGTTTCAATTTAACTAAATAAAAATAGTAATCTTTCGAACGTTTTTCAAGAAAAACGAAAACAAATGTATGGAACTTTCGTTAAGTTCGCTTAATACTAATTCTCGTCAGTATTTGAAACTTTGCAGAATTTTCCTGCGACTTGGGAAAGTTTGAATTTCGTCTTCGGATCGTGCCTTTTACGACCAATCAAACTCAATCACGTCACGGGGTTTTCCCAGAAGCCAGCGCGTGTCGTCCGTAACCACGGCAACCGCCATTAACCTCTGTCACTTAATGGCGGCCATATTGGTTTTATGCGTTGTCAACATTGTCATTAACAAAGCGCTATCTCCCGCACCGAAACGGCCATTTTGATGGCGTTATCTAATCGAAATAGTTTTATTTAATGTCGCGGAAAGTGTCCCTGGCAGCTAATAAACTCTCTCTAAAATGCAACTAGTGTCTAGGCCTAATTAGCAACGAAGAAGCGCGCGGTTATTTATTTATAGGCGAGATCTGATTGGTTCTTGTTTGGGATGACGTCTGGCAGAAAGTGTGATGTCTCAAGTAAAATTCTCAGAGAGAATGCCAAGTCCTGTTAAAAGTTTTAAAAACAACAAAACGAACGTTTATTCAGATGCAATTCTACGAGTTATTTCACAGCATTACTCTATACGGTCATAGTTAGTAGTTTTATTTAATTAATTAAAAGCTAAGACTAGCATTTCTAACGAAAGGACAGTCTTGATTATTCCTTTCTAAAAATATAGAACATTATGTTTCTTAAAAGCATCTTATATTTACCATTTCCAAATTATTAAACTGTTTCTAATTTCATGTACATTCTTATAAATCAAAGAATTTATATAGCTAAGATTACAGCTATCATTTTTCGAGTTATGTAGTTCTTTTTTTGTGATGAAATACTTGAAATTTCCTTCTATTTAATATTAAAAAAAAAAAAAATCAAAAGTTGGAGTTTACACGAGGACGTATTTCTTGGACCGAAATTATTTTCTATGTAAGATTTTTAAACTAAATTTTAAGTACGTTACTAGATTCCACTACAATTGTTAAAGGTTTTCAACTAAAAAAAAAAATAAAATAAAATAAAAGCATTTCTTCCAATTAGAATTGGTCATGAGAGGTTGACAATTTTAGCATTATTTTCGGGGTTAGAGGTATGGCTATGCTTACAGATGAATGTTTTTTTAACAGGCTGCCCTTAGAATCTAGAAGAATTAATTCACTACTATAAAACAAGAATGTTTGAACAAGCTGGTCTTAAAAGCTAAAACAATTGATTCACTACTATAAAACAAGAATGTTTAAACAAGCAAGGATGTTTGAACAAGCTGGTCTTAGAAGATAAAAGAATTAATTCACTACAATAAAAAACAAGCAAGAATGTTTGAACAAGCTGAACTTAAAAGATAAAAGAATTAATTCGCTTCTATAAAACAAGAACATTTGAACAAGCAAGAATGTTTGAACAAGCTTACCTTAAAAGCTAAAAGAATTAGTTTACTACTATAAAACAAGAATGTTTAAACAAGCTGTCCTTAAAAAGTTCAAAGAACTAATTCACTACTATAAAACAAGAATGCTTAAATAAGTTAGCCTTAAAAGCTAGAAGAATTAATTCACTACTATAAAACAAGAATGTTTAAACAAGCTGTCCTTAAAAAGTTCAAAGAACTAATTCACTACTGAAAAACAAGAATGTTGAACAAGCTGGCTTTTAAAGCTAAAAGAATTAATTCACTGCTATAAAACAAGAATGTTTGAACAAGCTGTCCTTAAAAGCTTAAAGAATTCATTCACTGCTATAAAATAAGAATGTTTGAACAAGCTGGCCTTAAAAAGCTAAAAGAATTTATTCAGTACTATAAAACAAGAATGTTTAAACAAGCTGGCCTTAAAAAGCTAAAAGAATTAGTTTACTACTATAAAACAAAACTGTTTGAACAAGCAAAAATGTTTGAACATGCTGGCCTTTAAGCTAAAAGAATTAATTCAGTACTATAAAACAAGCTTGTTTGAACAAGCTGGCCTTAAATGCTAGAAGAATTAATTTACTATTACAAAAAGGTAGTTTACACATGACTGATTGTGCCACACTCTTTGAATTTTGTGTTATACAATATATGTAATTTTGCAAAAGAAAACAAGCTACATCATAATTCTTTTCTCAGCATTCTGTCTACGTCATTCAGTTTACATATAGAGTTTATATATTATTAACAATAATCACACCAAGAAATTACTGTAATTATTGGAACAGCGAAATAATTGCTGCATTAAATAATCTAAATGAAGATCGTGAAATTATAGAATTCCATAACTGTAATAAAATAATGGTGTAATAATTTTTAGATGCAGTTGTATTAACATTATAAACATGGAAAATAATTGCAGAATTTAAAAAAAAGTCATGGTGGATGAGAGTTTACGGAATATCTTACATGAAATAAATAAGTTGAGGTGTTTCAGTAAAATCAGCAATGAGTTAATTATCTTTAAAAATGGTAATTAAATTCAAAATATAGATGGCATACGGTTAAGAAAAACGAAATATTAAGTCATCACAACGATGAATCGTAACCTTGACTGATTCAAAAATCTCAATTTTAACATCCTGTCCAGTTTAAAAAAAATATTAAAAAGAAAGAGTTATTAAATCTCTGTAAAAACATTTCCATCTAATGGAATTGAACTGTTTACCAGCACGCCAATTTATTCTTTTACAGAACTGACTATTTTTCATAAACAGAACTCGTTCTAATATGCAATCAAATCTTTCGCTGAAAGAAAACGCAGACGATTATTAATAAAATGCCAAACTAATTGTGATAAATGAAAAAAAAAGGAAGTTCATTCAATGAAAGCGAAAATCGATAAATTTTTATTATTACTCTTTCACAATAATTCGATATAATCTCTTTAGATAGCAAAACCGATTTAAAAAGAAAACGAAATAAATAAATGAAAGCAAGCAACAAAAAAAGAAATTCATAAACTTTAGCGAGTCTAAATTTGCTCGTGATATAACACGAGAGATATTTTTCAAAAACCTTTATATAAAAGAAAGAGAAGGGGGGGGGGGTAGAGAAGAAAAGCAATCCATTTCTTTCAACAAAGTAGCAATTTACTCGATGCGAGATAAGATCTGCGAGAGGCAGAAAGAGACCATAAAATAAGGCCAAATTTTATATCTCTACTTTATTATGTACATGTAGAGCGTAAAACCAAGATTATTGCTGCACTTTAGAACAAACTGATGCAACCTAACTAAAATTAAGATAAGTCATTAAAGTCCAATTCTTTTTCAGCCTTAAATATTATTAGCGAAAAAGGAAAGAACACTAAAAGAAATATGGCCAAGAAAGAATTAAATGGGATGGTTATAAATAAAACGTGAAACTCACTAGGGGGGGATATCCTTTCCCCTACAGTCGATTGATAGTCAAAAGAGTCCATTATTCGATTCGAATTGTTTCGATTTTATGATTTTGAATAGATTAAGTTTAATAAAAAAATCGGAATATGAATTCAATCAATTATTAAAACAACTCAACTCTTTCCGTACTGTATCATATACGGTACAACGACATCTGAACTAAACGTATATACGTTGCACACTAAAAAAGCTGAGTTACGGTTTAGCGCACTAATATTTACATGGTGACATTCCATCTTTACACGGTAACATTCTTTTCTTCTTTTCCTGGCGTAAAATAAAGTTTGTTCATTCCTTAAAGTTTTCAAAATACGCATAGTTCATTTACATGGTAACGTTCTTTTCTTCTTTTCCTGGCGTAAAATAAAGTTTGTTCGTTCCTTAAAGTTTTCAAAATAGGTATAGTTCATTTACACGGTAACATTCTTTTCTTCTTTTCCTGGCGTAAAATAAAGTTTGTTCATTCCTTAAAGTTTTCAAAATACGCATAGTTCATTTACATGGTAACATTCTTTTCTTCTTTTCCTGGCGTAAAATAAAGTTTGTTCATTCCTTAAAGTTTTCAAAATACGCATAGTTCATTTACATGGTAACATTCTTTTCTTCTTTTCCTGGCGTAAAATAAAGTTTGTTCATTCCTTAAAGTTTTCAAAATACGCATAGTTCATTTACACGGTGACATTCCATGTTTACAGGGTGACGTTCTTTTCTTCTTTTCCTGGTGTAAAATAAAGTTTCTTCATTCCTTAAAGTTTTCAAAATACGCATAGTTCATTTACATGGTGACATTCCATGTTTACATGGTAACGTTCTTTTCTTCTTTTCCTGGCGTAAAATAAAGTTTGTTCTTTCCATAAAGTTTTCAAAATACGCATAGTTCGACAATACTGTACAGAATTTCAAGTCATGTTCTCAACATTTCCCATAATACACTGCGGTCAAATGTAGAATGTGTATGAACTGTAGAACACTATCGTAGTTTTGGTTTGGTTTTGAAGTGCTACAGTCTACTTTTTGCAACACGAGGGTTAATGAGACCGGGACCTGCTGCTTAAAGCCGATTCTGAATGGCTACGAACATCCATGCCATAGTGGGATTCGAACCCACGAACTCCGGTTCCGAAGGCCAGCATCCTAACCATTCGGCCATCTTTCGGCAACACTATTGTAGTTCTATTCCAAATGGAATTTGTAAATGATGGAATTCATGTTGAACATGTCTTAATGTAATAAATTTTTTTCGTTAAGAGTAAACGTTGGCTGAATATTAATTCATCAAAAAACGCCCTCTGGTTTTTAAATTTTGAACTATTTTTTCATTATTATTCTCTCAATAATATCCCTATCTTTTTATTGTGTTCTACGCAGCATTTCATAAACCCTGAAAATAAAAGCAATATATGTTTTCAAACACAGAGAAATTTCTCTTAAGATGGAATATTGAATAACGGCTTCCACGTTTTTTTCTGCTAGCAGCACCCGTACAACAAAACTATACAATTGGACAAAACTTCTGTTAAAAGTATGGCACAAATACGTTAAAGTATAAATATTTAAGAGTGATATTACCAACTCAGACTTCTATGCGGCATTCCGAGTTTAAAAACTTAACAGCCGTTTTCTAAACACTTTTTCAAACTACGGCCATCAAGATTTTACAAACAAACACATATATATTTATCAAAACATAGGCCTCCCTTAAAAGGAAAAAAGAAAGAAAAAAAAAAAAAGAAAAGAATTCAAAACCTTTTAAGAACTCTTGGGGCACGATATTCTTATCTAAAACCAGAAACGGGAAAGAACTTGTTTGCAGAAATCGATAAAGAAATCGTTAAAATGCATTTTTGTAGAATATATTTTCTTGCCTCGAAAAAGAAAAAAGAAAAGAAAAAAAGAAGAATAAAAGAATGTGCTCTATCGTAGCTGAAAACATGGATGGAAAAATGTATTGCCTCATACCTGTTTTCTATAAATATAACGATAGAATGTTAAAGCAGGGCCCTTTACGCGCATAAAGTTTTAAATTAAGGTAAAATTTTCGTGGCAACAACGCTTTCAATGCCGGAAGAAATTATTCCGGGAGGTTTATAAAGGTTTGTTTTTAAAAGCAAAATAAATAACGAATCATTAAAAAAATTTTCAATCTATTTCATAATATCAAAGCAGTTTTAATTTTACCTTTTTTACGCTACACAAAGTAAAATAATAAATAGTTCTTGAAATAAAATTCTCCAAGTAATAAACCACACGAATGTAGTTTTAAGCAAGCTACGTTGCTTTATTTATATGTATATTATTATAATCTAAAATCTATCTGTGTATATTATTTATTAAAACTTTATTCAGTCAAAATACGTTACAGACGTAAAAATATCTATGAAATTTATTGTTCTTTCCTAGCATAACATTTACTCATAATTTTAAAAAATCTTTAAAAGAAATTATCAAAATAATCTAAATGCAAGTTATTATTTTGAATGCGGGGGGCACTTGCTTTTACAGCTTTCGACAAACAGATTTTAGTTGGCCATTTTATTGGGAACATCAGTAACCATTAAAATGGTATAACCATTATAATAACCACACAGCCAATAACCATTCACCAATATACCAACCACCAGTGCTGAAATTACCATTCACCAATATCTAATCCACAAAACACCAGTAAACCAATAGCCATTTATCAATATCAAATCCATGAAGTACCAGTCAACCAATAACCATTTATCACTATCCAATCCATCATATACCAGTCAACCAATAACCATTTATCACTATCCAATCCAACAAGTACCAGTCAATCAATAACCATTATCAATATCCAATCCATCAAGTACCAGTCAACCAATAACCATTTATTATTATCTAATCCACCAAGTACAGTCAACCAATAAACCTTTATCAATATCAAATCCATGACGTACCAGTCAACCAATAACCATTTATCACTATCCAATCCATCATATACCAGTCAACCAATAACCATTTATCACTATCCAATCCAACAAGTACCAGTCAATCAATAACCATTATCAATATCCAATCCATCAAGTACCAGTCAACCAATAACCATTTATCCATATCCAATCCATTAAGTACCAGTCAACCAACAGCCATTTATTATTATCTAATCCACCAAGTACAGTCAACCAATAAACCTTTATCAATATCAAATCCATGACGTACCAGTCAACCAATAACCATTTATCACTATCCAATCCATCATATACCAGTCAACCAATAACCATTTATCACTATCCAATCCAACAAGTACCAGTCAATCAATAACCATTATCAATATCCAATCCATCAAGTACCAGTCAACCAATAACCATTTATCCATATCCAATCCATTAAGTACCAGTCAACCAACAGCCATTTATTATTATCTAATCCACCAAGTACAGTCAACCAATAAACCTTTATCAATATCAAATCCATGACGTACCAGTCAACCAATAAACATTTATCACTATCCAATCTATGAAGGAAGTACCAGTCAACCAATAACCATTTATCCATATCCAATCCATTTACCAGAAGTACCAGTCAACCAATAACCATTTACCAATATCCAATCTACCAAGTACCAGTCACCCAATAACCATTCGCTAAAAAAATCTACCTAGGACAATACAAACAAAGCAATTGGGGTAAAATCCTGTTAAAGTAACAAAGTAAAATCCTGTTAGTTCAAAGTAAAGGCGGTACACCTAGCAGAAAATTCCAAGGCTTGGGGACTGTTTGAGAACATGGTGAAATCTGTGACATATTGCAACCTGTTTTACGTGCTCCAAAATACGGCCGCCTCGAACTAGCAACTCTAAATGAAAATAAAACGTTGCAATCTGTAATCTTTCTGGAGCACCACCTAGCGGCCACCAGGGGAAATGTGGATGATTGTTTAAGCTCGTCTATTGTAACGTGATGTACATGATACGTTATTGTCATATCTTGTGGAATTAAAAATTGCACTTTTAACAGAATATTTTCATACTAAAATAAAGAGAAAGAATTTAAAAATAATTATAAAAATTATGAATAATTTCGTCAAGTTTTCGAAACGAAATATTGCATCTTGTTTATACTAATATAAATAGTTAAGGTTTTAAAATAATTACATATTATTTATGCGTAACTTCGCCAAATTTTCGTAACCCAGTACTGCTTGCACCCTGTGTGCAAGTCATTCATTCCACCAGCGGAATTTGCCACACAGACTTTCGAATTCGAAGAGGTCCGAGTGGATTTCCTTCTTTCTTATCGAAAGAAAAATATTTATCCGCGTTTTATAATGAAGCAGTATTTTTGTGACCCAATAAAAACACGTCATATCCACAAAGATAAAATGTCAATGAGGTCTCATGCTTTGCTTTCTTTTTTTCTTCTCCGTTTTAAGTGACCTAAATACATGAGCGAATTCGTGCCGAAATTGAAAAAAATTCTGCCATTTCCTTCTTAATAGGTATTTTCTTAATATTATTTCTCTATCACCATTATGTAATCGTTCCAAAGAAACAGCGATAGAATTTTAAAAGAAAAAAAAAGAATAGTCTAGAATACAATTACATTTTAAATAAATTTTTGCATCGGAGATCAGCCAGGCCTCTCTCTGGAATATTTAATTAAAAACCTGTCCCCGAATAACACTCCTTGAATTCGAAATGAAATTTCGCGTAGTAGCAAATTACAAATTATCTTTTAACTAACAAAATAATTTATTATTATTTTTTTTAATTTTACAAGAAATTAAATAACATGCTTTCAAATGTGTGAAAGTATTTCTCAACTCGTTTGGCAACATCGATATTCCTTACGAAAATATTTTTTCATTAGAATTTTATTTACACTTCTCTTTAGATTTGTATTTGAAAATATAATATACGCTGAAATTGCGAGGAAAATTAATAAGTTTTATATAATAACTATCGTACGGTTTCAAGTTTTACTGTATTGAAATTTTATACTACACAAGTATCTAAAAGCTTAAGAGCCGTTCTCAACAAATCCCTAATCGTGATTAATCTCCGTTTAAATGGAGAACTTCGTCCCACCATTGGTTGGCGCCATGGATTAATCGCAGTTTGCAGTTAAACGACTATGGTGAGACCGGCAACTAAGACTATTTGGGACTTGTTTTCAGTAACCAGTGATTAACGGATTGATTAAAAATAATTAGTCCGAGAGTAGAAAAATGCAATTACATTTTAAATATTTTTTTCAGTAAAAGAAATAGAAAATCAGCCTATCTGTTCTCGAATATTTAATTAAACACATGTTCCTGAAAAATACGATCTGAATTCCAAATAAAATAAGTAGTAGCATAATTACAAAATATCTAACACTTATAACATAAATAATTACTTTTTTAAATTTACTAGGAGGGATTAAATAACACGATTTCAAACGTATGAAAATATTTCTCGTGTCGTTTGGCAACATCGATATTGCTTACGAAATTGAATTTGCAATGAAAGTTTTTATACAATAAGCATCATACTATTTCAAGTTTTCGTGTAATAAAATTATACACTGCACAAGTACCTTTAAGACCAAACCTATTCAATTAATCACTGGTTATATTCCATAATCAGTGGTTTACGGATTTATCAAAACAATTTTTCGGATTGATTAAAAATAATTAGTTCGAGAGTAGAAAAATGCAATTACATTTTAAATAAATTTTTCAGTAAAAGAAATATGAAATCAGTCTAGCTTTTCTAGAATATTTAATGAAATACATGCACCTGAAAAATACCATTTGAATTCCAAATGAAATAACAAGTAGTAGCATAACTACAAAATATCTAACACTTATAACATAAATAATTTTTTTTTTAATTTACTAGCAAGGATTAAATAACACGCTTTCAAACGTGTGAAAATATTTCTCGTGTCGTTTGGCAACATCGTTATTGCTTACGAAATTGAATTTGCAATGAAAGTTTTTATACAATAAGCATCATACTATTTCAAGTTTTCGTGTAATAAAATTATACACTGCACAAGTACCTTTAAGACCAAACCTATTCAATTAATCACTGGTTATATTCCATAATCAATGGTTAACGAATTTATTAAAAATGTATACTAATAAAATCAATTTTAACTGTAATCGACTGAGAGAATGAATCTGTATTTTTCTTTAATATAATTAAATGTATCATACACCGATTTCAACTGATACAATTCGATTGGAAAATCGATTAAAAATTTAAAAACGATTAGAATATCATTTTTGTTAATGTGATGACTATTTGATAACAATTCAGTCGCCTAACAATATCCCTTAAAAATGTTCTTAGAGCTCAACATATTAACCAAAACTAAATTGCTTTTAATTTTACATTTTATCTTTAGAATTTTTATAGAAACAAAACTGATTATCTATTTTCAATAACGTTAAATTATATAAGACAATTATTTTTGTATAGACAATTAATTTTGTTCTTTTAAATTTTATTTCTCATGTAAAGATAAAATATAAAGGGGATATACTATATGCTTAACAAAAAAAATGAAGTTTTAAAAAAAAAATTAATTTATAACCAATTAAAAGCAAAGAATCTAGAAAATTTTGAAGAATGTTTTATTTGTAAGAATTCTTAACATGAACACACTGACACATCTACGCATTAAATTCAAGGAAAAAAATATTGCAGAATAAAATTACCGAATGCTAATTTATCATGTGCTAATTTTTAAGGAAACTTCTATAAAAAAATTTCTTTGGATTAACGTACAGCTATTTCCTCTTAATTTTCCTTACAACAATGACCTTTTAAAAAAATAGAAGTAGAAGAACATTCCCGAAGAGACGTATATTCCACGAAATATTCCTTATATACATTTCATTCACAATGACCACTTTTAGTATAATGTACCTACAAGCACAATTACCTAATCTACAAGCCTTTGCAACAGTAATACATATCCTGTATCGAATAAACTACATTGCAAAACATTGTAGCTCCCCCTCCTTGTTATTAATACAGATTGACAAATGACGTAATTCGTGTTTCCCCCTATTTCGTAGCGGTTATGGACCATGGACACTTACAGAACTCTGTGTGCTTTTCAGTCATAAATATACATACGCGTCTGCCCTTTATGTGAAGTACGGGAAAATCGTGAGTCATTCAACAGACAAATGAATGAATAGTTTCAGTTTTAATCATCAATTCTCATGCTGTGGAAATTTAGAAATCTAAGAATAAGACTTTATGCATATTCCATGCGAACGATCTTCGATGACTCACTCGTTTTAACTGTATTTTTAACTGTCAGCCATCTACATTTACGTTAGAATATTTCTTTACAAATGCTTTGATAATTAGAACTAATTTCACAAAGGTAAAATTTATGATTTAAAGGCATTTTAATAATTATTTAAATGTTTAAAAATATTTCTAACAGTAGTTTGGCAACATCGATATTGCTTACGAAAATAATTTTTCATTATCGTTTGAGTTAAATTTCTTTCCAAATTTTTATTTGGAAACATAATAAAATATTTAAAGAGTAGTTTGGCAACATCGATATTGTTTTCAAAAATAATTTTTCATTATCGTTTGAGTTAAATTCCTTTACAGATTTTTATTTGGAAACATGATAAAATATTTAATGAGTTGTTTGGCAACATCGATTTTGTTTCTGAAAATATTTTTTCATTATCGTTTGAGTTAAATTCCTTTACAGATTTTTATTTGGAAACATAGTAAAATATTAAATGGGTTGTTTGGCAACATCGATATTGTTTCTGAAAATATTTTTTCATTATCGTTTGAGTTAAATTCCTTTACAGATTTTTATTTGGAAACATAGTAAAATATTAAATGGGTTGTTTGGCAACATCGATTTTGTTTCTGAAAATATTTTTTCATTATCGTTTGAGTTAAATTCCTTTACAGATTTTTATTTGGAAACATAGTAAAATATTAAATGGGTTGTTTGGCAACATCGATATTGTTTATGAAAATATTTTTCATTATCGTTTGAGTTAAATTCCTTTACAGATTTTTATTTGGAAACCTAATAATATTTTATATGGGTTGTTTGGCAACATCGATATTGTTTATGAAAACATTTTTTTCATTAATATTTGAGTTAAATTTCTTCTGTTATTTAAGAACAATTTAAGAACAGAGTACCCCTTTGGAGAATTAGGCGAAATTACTGGCGATGGTTACAAAACACGAATTCATAAACTAAATTCTTTTGTAGTTTTGACTTCGAAGATTGAATTGAATAGCAAACCAGTAAGAAACCACATTTATACGGAAATAGTTTAATACTAGGGCCGTATCCCAGTTCGAGGGGCCCGCCGAACCAAGTTTAGAGGGCATGCCAAGCGTGGGCGATGTTGCCAAATTCTAGAACCCAGTTTCCTGGCAAACCTTGCTCTAATTTTTATTTTCTATTATTTTTTTAAATTTGTATTCATCTTAACAAAATTTCAAACCTTTTTTTTTATTCAAAATATGATTTGAAATCGGGTATAAACTTAATACAAAACGAAGCACAAATTGTAAACATCACTTGGCGACAATTTGGCGATCACTTGTACAAAAATAGAGCCAAAAACATGGCGGCGGGTGCCCAGAACTGAGATTCTACTGGATACTAGTTTAACTGGCTTGATTTTCAGTAAAATCGTGATGCTTTCAGCTCATCAATTTAATTTACCAAAATTAACAAAAAATCAGAATTTTGTGCCTTTAATATGTAGCAAAAGGGTTGCATATTAAGTTTATGTTATTGTTTAAGTTTATGTTGCATATTAAGTTTATTTATAGTTTGGCAAACATCAAAATAATATAAATAAAATACACGAATTCTGTGGACACTGCAAGATCAGGAGAAAGCCATGATTAGAGCTTTATCGCTAATTTGGCGAGGTACCCTGTTCTTACACCAAACCGAATTTTTTTATATAGACATTTAATTGAAAATATAATATGCAATGAAAATGCAAGGAAAATTAATAAGTTTTACAGAATGATTTCAAGTTTTAGTGCATTAAAATTTTACATTACACAAATACCTTAAAGCTAAGCTAGAAAATGTATAATTTTAATTTCAAATTTTCAGATTTTTATTCTTTTAAGGTTAATGTATAGATGCTTTTACAATTAAAAATTGAAGAATTAAAATTTTTAGTCACCCTGAAATTTCTAGGCTTTGGGCAAGTGCTCTGCCGATAACAGGGCCCTGCTTATAAAGCGTCGTTGTATGTACCTCCCCCTAAAACGAAACTAAAAGTGGGGACGCTGGAAAAATGAAATTTCATTTTGCTTCCTTTGTCAGTATTCGAAAGCAAAAATTGTTCCAACTTCTTTATTACTATTATTCCCTTACGTTCTTTTAACATCATAATTCCTCTATCAACAACACCATAAAACAAATTTTCGCCCACAACGCACCATACCCCCGTGTATTAATAAATATTGACAAATGACATCATCTCTGAATTCCCCCTCACCGAATATCTTCGAACTACAGGGGGGGGACGGGGAGGGGGGGAAATAGAATATCCCCACTCTTCCATTATTGTCAGGGGGTGGGAAGACGAATGGTGATTAGAAAGTATAAAGATGGAACTGTATCTCTCTCTCCTTCCTTCTTTAACTAAATACGTCACGTGACTCACAGCATGAATTAAAGGCCACCCCTCCCCATTCTACGGTAAATTCATCAGCTTCGTAAAACATTAGTTGTCCCATTATTTTCTCTTTATTTTTTTAAAAGGTTTGATTTATTACGGGGAAAAATGTTTA
This sequence comes from Pardosa pseudoannulata, assembly GCA_032207245.1. Classification (NCBI taxonomy): domain Eukaryota; kingdom Metazoa; phylum Arthropoda; class Arachnida; order Araneae; family Lycosidae; genus Pardosa; species Pardosa pseudoannulata. The sequence continues at coordinate 126,376,204 of CM063500.1, read as the reverse complement.
CGAACCGATAGGGAGAAAGGGATTTTTCGAATCTTTATTTTTTTCTTATCATCAGATCTCCGAATAGGTCGAGAATGTTACAGTTTCCAGATCATAAATAAAACATCTGATTTTACCTATTTATACGGCGTTCCAAATTCGATCACTCCCCGAACCTAGCACGAGAAAATAATTCGGAAGCTCATGCAGATCGCGAGGAATTAAAGATCTGTAAGATTGATAGAACGAAATATTCTTTACTTTCTGGGTCCCCCAACCCCTGTAAATTTAAATCAGATTAATAAGGCAAACTGAATAAAGACATGCGGAAAATATTCATAATAATTTCTCTTGTTCTTTAGATGAATGAATCATTCTGAACCTAAATGAATGAATCATTCACTGAAATAAAATGGTGCTAAAAGATTCGTAGCAAAATTACAAACCCACACACATGCAAAGTACATACAGTGGCGTACGCAGAATTTTTTCAAGAAGGGTGTTCATAATTTTCAAGAGAGGGGGGGTGTGTTCATAATTCTAAAAAACAATAGCCTGCATAATTTCTACTAAGATTTTTATTTTTGCCATTTTGTCTGAGCTCAAGTGGGGTGTTTAAACCCCTAACCTCCCCCTTGCTTACGCCCCTGAGTACATATATACCTCTAGAGCTTTGCATGTATACATAAATACATCATTAAACGGATTAGTACCTAATTTCATTGTATTTTCAATAATATGTTTGTGCAACCAAATTGTGTTTTATTTTACGCTAAGTTTTTACTAGGTTTAAATTTACTTGGGAAATACTTCAGCACATTTAATTGACGTTCCAGTCTTTACCAGACAAATTTAAACTAAATTTTAAGAACAACAAGGAAAGTAATTCTAAAAAAAACTTAAAAAATCTTAAGAAAGTAATTGTGATATATCTTTTCATACTTAATATATATATTACATTTTACAAACTTATATTTATATTTTACATTATATAAATTTTACAAACTTTTTATTTTACATTTTATATTTATATTTTACAAACTTAAATACCTTGTATGACAAAACAATTCGAAAACTACGGTATAATCAGTCATTTATAAACTGTCAATTTAGAGTAGTTAGTTAATTTTTCTAGTTTACAAGGCCAGCCTGTCCAAACAATCGTCTGCATTTATTGTGATGCCACTATGCAACAAATTTCATGCTAAATAAACCTCTTTTGATTCTTTTAATGTCTGAAATATATATTTCAATCCAACCAGTATAAACTAGAAGTATATAAAATTTTAATAAGTTTAAAAAATATCGTAATGCGTACATGGAAAATATTTTGGGACTAGATACCCCTAATTACTCTTCCCCTACAATAGTATTTTGATTAATTAAAAAACAAAAAATCGAATGATATTTTCGATTACTATGCAATTTAATCTCCCTGACACTTTGAAACGAGTTCAAGAATTTATTTTATTCCACGTTCCACGAAAATGCAACCTAAAAAAGCATTAGGTTTTCCCCTTTAAAATTATTAAAAAACAATATTAAGGTATCCACGTTAAAAATGTCATTTTTTGCCAAAAATCATAATTTTTTTATTTCTCTATTGTAATATTTAAACTTTTAGGCTTGTAAATATGTATTTGTTTTGTCTCTACGCCATTTTAATGAAAAGCAACATCTGTTTAAACATCAGCGACGGCTGTCAAAACAAAACGGAAGTAGCGACTTCCGAACCGGAAGTTGTGAATTTAAAACCTTTTAAAGAGCATTTTTTGGACAAAACTTTTTAAATTTTCATGAATATTAGTTTAAACATTTTTCTAGTATTTTTAATAATTAGCAACTTGGCAATTAGAAAGTTTGGAAGCAAGAAAGTGTGGGGAATTTTAAACATGTATTTTAATTTTTTAACAGTTGAAGTTGCTTTCATAAACTTCAAACGCGTTTTTCTCGGAACGGTATTTTTAATAAAATGTCGAAACTTGAAATGTGATTCCTCAAAAAGTTCTTAAAATATTTTGTGAAAATTATTATGAATGCTTTTGATAGTATTTACTAGTAAACGACCTAAAAACTTTAAATTTGGATCATTTTTAACGATATTACACTCATAGTTAGATATAAAGGTAATGAAAATTCGTTAAAAATTCAATGTGTATGATTTTACACGACCCAAATTTTTTACCAAATGTAAATTAAGCAAAGATTTTAAGTGATTCACTAGTATAAGAAATGTGTTGCATCAAAAAATATTGAAATAACTTAATTTATTAAAAAATTAGACCTTTGAAAAACCCCGATATTTTTACTAAATTTTCTTTATTTATTAGACATTTTATAAAAACTCTCCAGGAATACATTTTTAAAGTACAATTCTCTATGAGAATATAAAAAATAAATCTAAAAATGTAAAAACGTGAACTAGTTTCTACATTTAAAGAAAAAAGTTTTCCGAACGTATACGGATACCTTTATAATTAGTATAAAAAATTTTCCAGTCACTAAAACAATAGTTCTTTAATCATACCGAATATTTTCAAACTATTCAGGATTATATAAACATTCTATTCGAAAATGAAAAATATTAAAAATATTTCATGGGTATTGAGAATTCGAATTGGTTAAAATGTTCTAAAATGATAAATTAAATAAACATAAAAGGTTTTTATATGTTGAATCATAGAGTTATAAATGCTTCAGAGCTGTTTAGAATTTAATAAATATAGAATACTGTAGGCTAATGTGATTATTCTGTTTTCAATTATATTAAGATACAAGCTACAGATATTTTGTTTATGGATTTCGAAAATATAGATCAGACCGAAGACGAAAAGGAAAGTACAGGAAAAAAAAAGATTGATAACAGTAATGGAAAGAAGAAAATATAAAATAAACAAATGATATTTTCAAGTGCTTCTTTGAGGCTCAATTAGATTAGAGCTATCGATCGAACAATGTCGAATGATAAAAGAAAAACAATATCTTCGGTTGTACGAAATGAAAGGGGGAAAATATAAAAAGCAAATACGCTTATCTCACTGAGATCAGCAAATTTATTCAAGATGATACACTTCAGAATAAAAAGTTGCTATCACTAATAGTGGTAGACTTCCTTATCACTCGTCAACATGTACGCGTTGAAAAAGCAACGGATTCAGTATACGATTTCTTTAATGATGGAAATTAAGCGGATTTAAGTTTCGACTACCTTATTTTGGTTTAGGTTGCCTTGTGAAAAAGATCTTTAATTTTTTGGAAATTTTTAGAGATATTCTCGTATTTTTCATCAAAAAAGGAATCATAAAATGAATCCGTAGGTTTTTCAAAGCGTACAGGTTAAAAGGCGATAACACTTATCGATTATGGGGATTACTCTGGACGCTGAGCGTCGGTTCAAACGTTCGTTGTGACGTCATTATGAATCCATTTTGAACGATGGCCGAATGGTTAGGGTGCTGGCCTTCGGAACCGGAGCTCGTGGGTTCGAATCTCACTATGGCATGGGTGTTCGTAGCCGTTCGGAATCGGCTTTAAGCAGTAGGTCCCGGTTTCATTAGCCCTCATGTTGCAAAAAGTAGACAGTAGCGCTCAAAACCAAAAAAAAGAGACCCAAAACAAACAAAAAAACCAAACTATGTGATGTACAGGAGAGGGTTCGAATCCCACAATGGCTTGGATGTTCCTAGCCGCTCGGAATCGGCTCTAAGCAGTAGGTCCCGGTTTCATTAGCCCTCGTGTTGCAAAAAGTAGACAGTAGCGCTCAAAAAAAAAAAAAAAAAAAAAAAAAGACCCAAAACAAACAAAAAAAAAACACAACCAAACTATGTGATGTACAGGACAGGGCTCGAATCCCACTATGGCTTGGATATTCCTAGCCGCTCGGAATTGGCTCTAAGCAGTAGGTCCCGGTCTCATTAGCCCTCGTGTTGCAAAAAGTAGACCGTAGCACTCCATAACCAAAACCAAACACATAGGGTACCAATTAAAAAGAGAATAAAATCTTCTCAATTTTGACATAATTCGATTTTTGTTCGATAGAATTATATTTTTAGTACAAATCAGAATATACATAAAATAAAATTATTCATTCGGAACTGACAAGAAAACCGTTATTTTTGGCTGTTTGGTTTGGAGTGCTACGGTCTACTTTTTTGCAACACGAGGGCTAATGAGACCGGGACCTACAGCTTAAAGCCGATTCCATGCTACAAACATCCATGCCACAGTGGGATTCGAACCCTCGAACTCCGGTACGGAAGGACAGCGACCTAACCATTCAGTTTGGTTTGGTTTGGAGTGCTACGGTCTACTTTTTTTCAACACGAGGGCTAATGAGACCGGGACCTACAGTTTAAAGCCGATTCCGAACGGCTACAAATATAATTGCTAAAGTAGGATTCGAACCCACGAACCCTGGTATCGAAGGCTAGCACCCTAACCAATCGGCTTTATTTTTGGCGGAACGAAAACCGGAACTAAACTGATATATATTTTTTAGATGCACCCGAACGAAAAAATTCGAAGCCCTGCACTAAACTGCCACAATTCCACGAACCCCAATTCCTTCCCTCTTTAACAAGCGTGACATAATTTGTGGACGGTCCCCAAACATACATGAAGCCCAAAATAGAAGAAATATGCTAAGCCTAATAGGTATTTCTTAAATTTTGATTTTTTTTTTGGTAAAAATATATACAAATTCATTTACTCCATTCTGTGTAACAGTTGAGAACATTTTTGCAGCTGAAACATGAATGATTCCATTACATGTTACGTAACACGTGAGAGATAACTAAGTAGTGACGTCGATAAACAGGTGGCACAATGCAAACTCTCGAACCAGAGCAACCTAGTTGAGCAGCTGCTTAGAATGCACGCAAAATGAGTTTAAAAGAACATCTGAAGACACATTATAAAACATAAGTAAGGCAACAATTGTCACGAAAAATCACTTTATGTGTTTGAACAGGAATTCCATTACAGCGAAATGTGGTTTCGAATGATTTCAAGTTTGCCACTTTTTAGAACTTTTGCCGGACAATTTGACAGATATGTAGAATCAAAAGCTGAATTATAATATTAGTCTCATTATGTGTTTTAAATAAAATTTTTAAAAATTCCATCAGTGTTGTGTCTTTATTCTTTTAAATACGAAAAAGGATGAAAACTAAAAAATTCTGAGGAGAATTCCATGAGCGTTCTTTTAAAATAATGAAAAATATTAACACTGGTGAAATCGAAATATATATAGAACTAAAATCTTAGTGCTACGTTCTACTGTTTTGCTACACGACGATTAACGAAACCGGACTCTACTGCCTAAAGCCTATTCCAGACCTCCATGCCAACGGTGGGATTCGAATTGTTGGTTTCGAGCGCTACTCATTCCCTACCAGACGGCAAATGAAACTGGAATTTACTGCTTAAAGCCGATTCCACACGAAACGAACCTCCATGCCAACAGTGGGATTTGAACAGTTGATTTGGAGCGCTACTCATTCCCTACCAGACGGTAAATGAAACCGGAATCTACTGCTTAAAGCCTATTCCGCACGAAACGAACCTCCATGCCAAAAGTGGGATTCAAACAGTTGGTTTGGAGCGCTACTCATTCCCTACAAGACGGCAAATAACACCGGTACCTACTGCTTAAAGTCGATTCCAAACAAAACAAACTACCCTGCCAACAGTGGAATTCGAACAGTTGGTTTGGAGCGCTATTCATTCCTTATAAGACGGCAAACAAGACCGGTAAAAACTGCTTAAAGCCAAATCCGAACGGCTATGAATAACCATGACATAAATAGAGTTCGAAACCACGAAATCCGGTACCGATGAGCAGCACCCTACCTATTCGATTATCGTTAGTCAAAACACTTACATAATGTGCCTTGTAGTATAATTTCAACAAATACAGTTTATAGATCGCAATCTGGAAGTGCCGAGAATAAAAAACCATCCCTGATTCGAACAAAATTTAAAAGTCTGTATCTGTTTATAGGATTTTTATAACTATTCCCCACTAATTTTATGGAACACTTTTTAGTTGTTTTATCATTACAAATATATTAAACGTGCACACACACAAACATATATATATATATATATATATCGATAAAACAATCGATTTATATTTTTATCGATATATATATCAAACATATATATATATATATATATATATATATATATATATATACATATATATATATATATATATATATATATATATATATATATATATATATATATATATATATATATACATACATATATATATATATATATATATATATATATATATATATATATCGATAAAATATCTCAGCATGTTCTATAATACACAACTAATTAACTATAAGTTCCCAATTGATCGAAATATTGCAGCAGGAACAAAAACGTATGGAATTACATAATCTCTGTATATTTTCGAATCTCCATTAACAACTGCCGCAGATCCCGTAATAGAAAGCTCCATTCTTGCTCCAAATCATCGGAATCGAACATTGATTCACCTGCTGCGTGAAAGAAAAATAAATTACGCCAGCATATTTCTCCAACTACACCCGCATTCGGAATGATTCTAATTATTAACATCTTAGGTTCATCAGAGCACATGATTGGAGGAATAAATATCCATCTATTTGTTGAAAATGTAGAATAATGGAACACACATACACGTATCTATATATCTACCTATCTATCTATCTATCTATCCATCCATACCTACATATATATATATATATATATATATATATATATATATATATATATATATATATATATACAAATATCACTAATCAGGATAAAAAAAATTCTATGAAATTAAAATAAACTGTAATTTTGTTTTTTATTTAACAAATAATTTATTAGCAATTAGATAATGAATATAATTTGATTTGTAATTTAATTTAATCAAAACTTAATTTGTAATATATATATATATATATATATATATATATATATATATATATATATATATATATATATATATATATATATATATCCATGTATGTGTGTGTGCGCGTGCGTAACGACCAATTTAGCCCACCACAAATGTAAGAAAATCCACATTTGCTTGGGTGCAATCGTTTAGTAAAAGCGTATTCGAAAGAAAAAAAAACAAGAATATTGGAAAAGAGAAATGATATTTATTATACAATCCCTCCTCCCGAAGGATTCTGGGTGGAGTGAAATTCCCGTACATCAGAATTTATAGGTGTGTGAGCCAGCCAATGAAGGCTCTTAATGGTTAATGACGATGGAGACACTTGATGATGCGGAGGAAACGGAATTAATTATATAAAGTGGTATATAAGAAAGGAAGATTAAACAGGAATTAATATTGGTGTTTTCGTAGTCGCCAACTCGATGCCAAGAACAGAAATACTCGCCAAGTTTTGTTATAAAAGAATAGAATAGCACGAAAATTATTTCAAGTCACATTTATAATTATTTTAGTTAGTAGCACTACATAATCATCTTCTGATATATTATTAAATGTATGGAATAGTTAAAATTTGAAAAATTTACGATGATTTTTTTACTCTTCGTTCGTAAAACAAAAAAAATTAAATATTGTATTTAAATGAATGGTTTTCATTAAGTATAATCATTAAAAATCTGTTATTTTTAAAAAAAAAGCAATTAATTTTGATAAAAATGGTGGCATCAGTAAAATCAAACTAAAAGTTTTATTTGGCGAAATAAAATTCTCATTATATATTAAAAATATGTTTAATCCTATAAAAAGCGAAGTTTAAAAATAGTGTACTTGAGAATGAATAAGTTTTAATGAATTACAATTCAACAATCGAATAGAATAAATTATAAAATCTAATTCAAAAACGAAAGTTAATTTTTTTTAATAAATATCACTTAAAAAAATTAATATAAATTAATACTGACATCCAAAATTAAAGTCACAAAAATTTTTTTCCCTTCCATTTCTGTCTGGCGTTTAACTTATTTGGCGAGAGATTGGCAGAACTCCACAGATTAGAGAAGTAGTACATGTACACTCTGATCCTATTTTCTATAAACACCGTATTTGTTTGATTAATGGTTCTTTTAAAAAACGTCATTCGATAGAGCAAATGCTGTTCTCCCATTGGTTGACACGTGATTCATCATTTTCCATTTCACCAAATTATCTCTAACTGCCCCTTCCCCCTCCTTCTCCTTTACTCCATTCTCGTCTTATTCCGGTTAAACGATTTTTAGTCCAGCGCCATCTAGCGAGAGATGAGAATAGAACGCGGAACATCGAATTAACACACTGCGATGTAGACGAAAAACTTCAGTAAGCTGTATGAAATTGACTTTTTTTTTTAAACTTATGGTTCCGATTTAAGAACGAAAAATGCTTTCACACACATTTTTAATTTTCTTACAATTTTTTTTCATCTATTCGAATGTTCTAAAAATGTTAACCTCAAAGAGAATATACATTTTCTTTAACACAAACCTCTTACAAAATATCTTCGAAATGATTATCTCTTAAACTACTCTCAACAATTAATATTCTATGGATAAACATATTTTCTATGATAAAAGAACAGGAAAAGAAAGTGTAAAAAGTTCTTTTAAAAGTTTAGAGGGGGGGGAAGAACTTTCTTGCGGTGAAAAAGAACCTACAAAACCGTAGATTTCACCCAAAAATATAAAACTATTTTTTTGTTCTTAAAAAATCAATTTAGGTATACGATTCATTACCACAAAACCAATTTTCGAATAATAGAATTATTTTACTCTACTCAAACCTGATTCCCCCCCCCCAAATCATACACAGTTATTTTAAACTTTTAAAAATAATATACTCCAGTTTGACAATATTGAAATGGAATTAGTAATTGACTTTAAAATGTTTCAGTAATTGTAATTTTTGTAAAACTTTTACTTTTTGTATTTGGCAACACTTATTCTTAGTGATTTGAAAAACCAAACGAGAATAGCGTTATGAGAGAGTCGAAAATAAATGTGTTGTAGATGTTATTTTGTAATTTTTGTAAAACTTTTACTTTTTGTAATTGGCAACACTTATTATTCTTAGAGATTTGAAAAACCAAACGAAAATAGGGTTACGAGAGAGTGGAAAATAAATGTGTTGTAGATGTTATTTTGTAATTTTTGTAAAACTTGTACTTTTTGTAATTGGCAATAATTATTCTGAGTGATTTGAAAAACCAAACAAAAGTAGAGTTACGAGAAAGTCGAAAATAAATGTGTTGTAGATGTTATTTTGTGATTTTTGTATAACTTTTACTTTTTGTAATTGGCAACACTTATTATTCTTAGTGATTTGAAAAACCAAACGAGAATAGGCTTACGAGCGAGTCGATAATAAATGTGTTGTAAAAGGATTTTATGGTAGCATTCATTTTTATTCAAGCATCGTTGAAAATAATTAATTTTTATATGCATTTTTTAATAACGTTCCAACAGGAAAATTACAATGTCACTGTCTTCGCTGAAAAAGAAAGTTCGTGCTGAGAGAAAAAAAAATAATTCTACGAACTATTTTGTAACTCTTCCTAAACACGAAAACTGAACATAAATTTCCTTATTTACGATTATCAAAAATTCAACTTCAAATTCATATATGCTTGACCAATAGTATAGCAGATTTTAATTCATGATTTGTCTTTAAAAGCCGTACTACCTATCCTCAATAGCAAATAGGTGATGAAATAGTTTTCTTATCACGCTAATCTGCTTAAAAACTGATTTACCAATTCTGCACATGGTGATGCATTTTAATTCAGCTGGGAAGTAGCTTTTTCGCTCATGATACTTTTAAAATATTAGAATGTTCAGGAAATGACAAAAAAATGTAATCTCTGGCCTCGATATGCTTAATCTACTCTTGATCAGATTCTAAAAATCTTTCATCCTTACAAAATACCATTATTCTGCATTGTTCTAAAACTTAAGAGTTGGAACATAACGTTACTTGTTTAGTTTCTACCAGTAAAATATTTTACTCGTGTTAACATAATACAAAAAGGATTATAATTACATAATTAACAGCTTCTTAAATGGCATGGCACCCCTAGGTGGATCTTAGCCTTCCCCAAAATTCGATACCAGGCAGTCCTATTTTTGGACTTCCAATTAATAATTTTTTTAAAGCCTTTTAGTCATTTAGAATATATCCAACCGCCCAAATTTGGGTCGTTCTCTTTTCCGGTGCCTATTGGTTTAGCCAAAAAACATTTTTTTTTTTTTTTTTGTGGTGACTAAGAGAATGTGCACATGACGTCAGGTACAGCAACAATTGCAGCTCAACTTCCTCGTTGGCAAAACATTTGAATTTCCTACGGCCTGTGTTTGTTATTGGGGTTTGAATTTTGTGAATTATCTGAAAATGGTAACAATCTGTTGTACGTATGGCTGTACTAAGCGTTTAAAAAAGGTGAAAATATTGAATTTTATTGCTTTTTTAAAGATCCTACATTGCAAATGCTTTGGATAAAAGCTTCGAAAAGGCAAGATTAGACTCCAAGTTCTTCGAAAATTTGCAGCAAGCATTTTCAGAATGGTAATAAAAAGTTAGCATTACTGTAATGTAATAGATTATATAAAATTATTATGCTCTAAGAATTTTTTTTATTATTACTAAGTTGTTTTTCTTCATATTTCTAATGTATTTTTTTGCTTTTGTGAGAAGTACTGTACCTATAAATGTCATCATTTTTTGTCCTTAAAATGATCAGGTTTTGTACATTTTTATTAGATTCTTATTTATGTAATAGTGCCTGTTAACATAATCAAAGCAGTTATACTTTGACTATGACACTTAATAGTACTGTGTAAAGTGTTTAATTTTTTAAAATAATATATAATTTTGTAAGTGCTAAAAAAAATATTTTGAATTACTTGGACAGTTTCTGATGTTTCCTTCCCCGTTCATTAAATAAAATTAAGTTTTATTGTATACGTGAACCATATCGAAGCTCATAATATACAATGAAAACAAGCAATGTTTTGCCAACGAAAAGTTGAGTTGTAGTCAGCACTCGTATTTGTCAACAAACATGCACTTTCTCCATAAAACAAATAGTACATTATAAAACAAATGATTTTAGTCGAAATTACAACTATAAATGTTATATCTGTACCAAAAATCGAAAAATTTCTCAGCTCAATGTTATTGCAATCTGATATCTGATATACTCTATTTTACTGCAATCTGATTATGTGTCAACATTCGAAGGCTTTTCATGAAATCAATTAGTGATGTAGCGATTAGTATTTTAATGAATTTAATGAAATTAATTAGATCTGGATTTTTATAAATTCTATATAATTCGATATCTATCCTTCTCCAAGCACTATTTAACCTAACCCCCCCCCCCACAAAAAAAAAAAATCTTAAAATTTTTCTTTAAAAATCTACTAGGGTTTCTTCATTTTTTTTCTGTCAGTGTTACTGCTGAAAAGGTTACTAAACACTCATTTATTGTTAATTGTTTATAGGTTATTAAACACTTATTTATTGTTAATTTGGCTTTTTTTAATAACTTTAAGAATTTCTTTAAAAAGAAAAAAAAAGAAAAAAAAAAGAAAAAAAAAAGAAAAAAAAAAAACGGTTAGCAGTAGAATTTCTGCTATGAATTTCGACTAATGCATAATTTTGTACGTTCATTTCAGACCTGAGATATGCGAATTTTTCCACGACTTTAGATTTATAACTGCCTATTTCTAGAAAAGGATTATTTATATTCTAATTCTAAACAATGGAATTTTGTTCTAATTTGATTAATGACGAAAAGTCCATTTTAGTAGTTTCACTTCCCACAGAAATAAAAGCCTCTAAGTTGCTTTGAAGTGTTTTGAAAAATGCGAAATAACTTTTTTTTTTGTTTAAAAAAATAAACTAAGATATACGCTTCGTTATCAAAAGAACGTTTTTGAATATTATTATTTTACTACACTGAAACCTGTTTTTTTTTCATACACCCTTAATTTAAACTTTTACAAAAAACATTTTCCAGTTTTACGATCTTTGTATGGAACTAGTAATTTTGAAATATTAAAGGTGCAATATTCGAAATTTTAGATATTTTCCATTTGCTTTTGAAAATCACAATATTTTATCGAGTTGCATTTTAACATCGTTAAATGGCGAAAACATTGTATAATTTTAAATAATTATCTCACGTATATAGTATATAACTAAAAAGAAATTCAATATCCAGTTTTGTTTTTTATATAAATTCCAAATATAAAAGTTATGCTATGCACTAGAATTATTTTAAAGGAATATATTTGGACGATTCAATTTTAATCAAAAAGTCTCTTATTTTAATTAAAAATTCCTAATAGCTTTTTGGTCTTATAAGCTCCATGTAAAATTATATATTTTCATTATAAAATATCAATGAAAATTGAAAAAAAAATTAAATTCAACGTCTTTTATTCAATTATACAACTTTTTTTACGTTGCATAGCTTGCTAAAATTTTAAAATTAAAGAGAAATAAAAGTGTTAAAATTTGTTTATAAATAGGTTTACTTAAACTATGCAAACTGAAAGGGTTATTTAAAACAAATTAAACCGAAAAAAAATATTTTCAAGTTAGTGGAATTAAAAAAAAAAAATATTTTTCACCTATTTAAACTGTGCAACTTGAAAGGGTTATTTTAAAAATTTTAAACAAATTAAACCGGAAAAAGTATTTCCAAGGTAATGGAATTAAAAAAATATTTTTCACTTATACTGCGGATATGAATGAAAAATATTTGAATAACAGTTTTACTTTTTCTTTTTTTTTAATAAGCGAGAGAAAGATTTTCCTAACTACAAAAGCAAATGGTTTGTCAATGACTTTTAATTTATTTACTTTGTATGTTTATCATTAACAAACACTGTTGCCAATCCACTTCTCTAAAAGATTTCAGCAAATAACGTATCGATATGTCCAAACAACACCCGCTGCGAAGCTCAAACATTCCATTTTGCAAAACGGGCAATGCATTCATTTCGAAATGCGTGTTTCTCAACCCCTCTGAATACAAAAGGAACTCCGTTTACATCGGCAATAAATTTTCCGCCATTTTTCGCGTACTCTCAGCTCAAAGAGGATTGAAATGCTCCGTGAGACACACAGAAAAGAACCAGAGAGAAACATGGTCGAACACATTCAGAAATGATATACAGATTTGCACCCCCATCAGGGAAAAGGGTGGGATTCTTTCGAACGCGGTCTGCGATTCTTGGGCTAGTTTATTTTTGAGAAATTAAAATTTAATGAATCCTTAACCTAAAAGCACCGATCTATGTTATTTTTAAACCACACTCTTTTTCCCGCGCTTTCCGAGAGCAAACGATAAAATGGCAAGAAATATTTATTTTTTATTTCTAGATTACGTTACAATAGTATTTTAAATGCACAGTCAAAATAATGTAACTGTAACTGCAAGAAAGAACAAAAATATCTACTGCTTGCCAATCCTGTTCATTTATATTTCCCATTTCAAAGGGAATAGAATTTAAAACAATGAATATTAGTCTTAATTAGAATGCTTAAAAAATACAGCTACACATTACTATACACTAAATTGTAGCAATTACATATTATTAAAAAACAGCCAACTAAAATGGAAAAAAAAGATAATTTTGCTTTGTTTCGGTTTGAATTAAGTTCCTATTTCAATAATTTACTCCGTATAATAAACTATACCTGCAATGGAAAATAAACAAGTTTTTGATGCACTCCCATACACGTTAGACATGTTAGTTCTAAATTACTGGAATTAGTTAAGGAAAATTTTCGTTCTTTTTTTCTCCATCATTAAACATGACTGAAAACTTTATAATTATATTTTGGACTTATCTTTTCTTTTACCTACAGCATCGTTTTCAAAGAATAAGAAAAATATAACCAAAAATACAATTTAGTGCAATACTAAATTAAATACTTTCTTTTTTTTGATTTTACTAAGTATATGGTATTAAAACCACAAAATCAGGCCCGGATATGAAGCGTGTATATATTAGTTTTTTTATGCGATTTTCATTCTTTTCTTCTTTTCGATGTACAACTATTCAAACATTCAGAGTTACGCTGTTATGAAATGGCAACAGTGCATGTTTCATTACGTCTACCCGTATTCTTTTTACTTGTTGACTAACAAAGTTAAAACTATTTTTTATATTCGAATAGTCATTAATTTCTTGCTGCAAAACAATAGAAATTAATTTTATGTTGCTTAAGTATGTTTAGAATATCTACATTTGAATTATATCTACTTTAATCAACTCTTACAATACATATGTTTCATAGTATTTGTAGAAAAAAATGGTTAATTCAAAGAACAACCTTCATAAAGATTTAATGAAGCTGATAAAATAAATAAAAAATTGT
>CM063500.1:126331860-126356860 GCA_032207245.1 Pardosa pseudoannulata | reverse complement strand
CATTTTCTAGTAATTATGAAACTTAAAATCTTAATCAAACAAACCCACTGATTGCTTATTATGATCTATGAAAAGCATTAATGGAGAAATGTCAAAAATTAACGCTGTTTTAATTGACCCCCCCCCCCCAAAAAAAAAAAAGAAAGGAAAAAAATTAATGGCTAGATTTTACACGAGAAGAATTAAAACAAAATCATTCCGTGATTTTAATTTTTGCTGCTTTCTTTTCGAAATATTTTATCACAGCAACAAGCGAAAACACCCGTTTCCCCCTTATTTTTAGTCTTGGTTTCTATTATCGTCTGCATTTAATTTTTGGGCGGGAAAGCGGAATTTGCTAATGGCAACCATTTTTTTTTTTATCGTTTGGTGTTCTTTTATTATAATTTTCTTTTTTTTTTTTAAAAAAAAGAACGTCATTTTTAATGGGGATTACTTCGCATCTATTAAGACGAACAAGTTACAATCCACTAATTGCCCGGTTATTTTTTTTACCTCATCTCCATCGTTTAATTAGGAAAATGCTTAATGAGGATAAAGTTAAGAAAACGTACCGCAAAACATTCTTTTTCATTAAGGCGCTCTTATTATTTTTTTTTATTTTGCCTGTTTAAGCAATCTTTTACGTTAATGTTTTAATGTAGTACTTAGTACTTTCCGGTTTTATTAAGATGAATAAAGTTATACGCCGGGTTTTTTATTCCTTGCGGGACTTATCAGGACGAGTGAAATATTAATAAAAAAATAAAGATGAAAGTGTTTATCTTTCTCGCATTCGCTTAAGAATTATGAAGACAAAATTCATCAATCTCATTACCTAGAGAAAAACTTGAAAATATGAATGTTTTTAACTTAAGTAATAAATATAAATTATCCAGTAATTGTACGAGGCAAGAGAATTTTTACGAATAATTTTTCGCTTTTAAAGTTATTTAGTGCAATTAATGGAACTACCAATGTACCATAACGAATAAATATTTTTGGGAAAAGAAAACAAAAAAGACTTTTTTTTTTTTGAAAAAAAAAGGAAAGAGCGAATTATGATGTAATAATAAATAATAAGCAGATATTTTCATTCTAAAGAAGAATATTTTGTTTTATGCTGTTAGATAAGGTTTTTACTGTAACGAAAATGTCCTTCGAGATATATAATTAAGTAATAATCATTCATTTATACAAAAAACTTAATTTCTTTTCCTTTGATTTTTTGGGGGCTGTTAATTATTACTAGCCTGAATGGAGGATTGAGATTGTGAAAATGTTCAGAAAAAGAATATATATATATATATATATATATATATATATATATATATATATATATATATGAATAATTCCTGTCATTTAGAGTAATATATACTTATCCCAATTTCGTGATCATCTTAAAAATTTAAATGCATTAGAACTATTTTGGTGTTTGTATTTGTGACTGTATTCTAAAGTAGAACACAGTAATGCAATAATATTTGAAAACAAGATGAAATTTTTTACGAATTTACCTGCATGAGAGCCATTTTGGCTTTTGCATTTGTGACTTTATTCTAAAGTAGAACACAATAATTAATATTTGGAAACAAGATGAAATGTTACACACTTTTACGAATTTATCTCCATGAGAGCCATTTAGGCTTTTGCATTTGTGACTTTATTCTAAAGTAAACACAATAACGCAATATTTGTAAACAAGATGAAATATTTTACGAATTTACCTGCATGAGAGCCATTTTGCTGTTTGTATTTATGGCTGTATTCTAAAGTAGAACACAATAATGTAATATTTGGAAACAAGATGAAATGTTATACACTTTTACATTTTTACCTGCATGAGAGCCATTTTGGATTTTGCATTTGTGTCTGTATTCTAAAGCAGAACAAAATCATGCAATATTTGAAACCAAGATGAAATTTTGTACGAATTTACCTGCACGAGAGTCTTTCGCTTTTGTATTTGTGACTTTATTCTATTCAGACGACAAGAATGTGATATTTATGGAATTTGAGAAAATTCGTTAATGTTACTGTATCATTCTAAATACAAAGTATCATGTTCATTCAATCGAATCAGTCATTTCAGAACAAAAAATAAAATCAGCCACTGAATGTTTTCTTGATTGTTGAAAGATGATTTCATATATCTATCAGAAAAACAGTGACCTGTGTCTAAGCCTACATGACAGATAGCTAGCTTATTCTCAGATTCATGGCTACATACCACTATTTTTCCTCCGAATTCTGAACATCTAGGAAGTTATTGATCCTTTCTATTTAATATTAGATGTTTTAATGTCACCAAGAATGTGACATTTAACGAAGCAGAGTGGTAGCCAGGATTTAGTTTCGGAGGTCAAACTGGACTGTACATTTTACTCTTTTTTTGAGTTCTTTTTAAACTAAGGATTCATCTTAGTTTCTAAAGATTCATGATGATATATATGGACTTTTAAGGGCCCTTATTTTTTGAAAATAAAAATAAGGATTTTAGATGACTTTTAAGGACTGGTGGCAACCTTGTGACGCTACGAATAATGGAGAGAAATTTGGACTAAAGAACAAGAATAAAAGATTATTCTATTACAATGAAATTCTTAGAGAGAAATTTGTACGGAGTGATACTGTACACAAAATAGTCGTATATATATATATTTTTGGAAGAAAATGGCAACACCAGAGGCTTTTTACAACGTCTATTTATACAAAACAAGTAATATCTAATGCAAACCAAAATAAACCTTTGAGCCATTTTTTTTTTAAATCTGGAAACAAACGTGTAAAATTATGTTATGAAATGTACCAAGTTTTTAATACTGATTTTTAATAGAAACAAATACAGTAATAAAGGGTTATTATATAAGGCAATTTGTCGGAACGTCACGAAGTTCCATAATGCCCTTCCCATTCATTTTCACTTGTACAACAGCCAATAGGCAAACAATAAACTGCCCTTCCGTTTGAAACTAAAGCCATAGTTGTCATAATTTGAGAATTTGCCCTACTGCGTGAAATCGCCTTATTACAATGAAATCCTTAGAGAGAAATTTATACGGAGTAATACTGTACACAAAATAGTCGTATATATATAAATTTTAGAAGAAAATGGCAACACCAGAGGATTAAAATAACAATTTACAACGTTTATTTATACAAAACAAGTAATATCTAATGCAAACAAAAATAAACCTTTGAGCCATTTTTTTTAAATCTGGAAACAAACTTGTAAAAGTATGTTATGAAATGTACTAAATTTTTAATAGAGATTTTTAATAGAAACAAACATCACAATAAATGATTATTCTATTACAATGAAATTCTTAGAGAGAAATTTATAGGGAGTGATGCTGTACAGAAAATAGTCGCATATATATTTTTTGGAAGATAATGGCAACAACAGAGGATTAAAATAACAATTCTCAAAGTCTATTTATACAAAACAAGTAATATCTACTGCAAACCAAAATAAACCTTTGAGCCATTTTTTTTTAAATCTGGAAACAAACGTGTAAAATTATATTATGGAATGTACCAAGTTCTTAATACTGATTTTTAATAGAAACAAATACCAGAATAAAGGGTTTTTCTATTACAATGAAATTCTTAAGAGAGAAATTTATAGGGAATAATACTGTACTCAAAATAGTCGTATATGTATTATATGGAAGAAAATGGCAACACCAGAGGATTAAAATAACGATTTACAACGTCTATTTATACAAAACAAGTAATATCTGATGCAAACCAAAATAAACCTTTGAGCCTTTTTTTTTTTTTTGTATCAAGTTTTTAATACCGATTTCTAATAGAAACAAATATTAATTTTCAAATATTTTATACTGACTTATCTCTATGTATATATACATAAATTACAAAATAAAATATTTTCAATCAGCTTTTTTCTACGCCTCAAAACAAGGGACGAATAAAAAGATGTTTTGTATTTACAGATTACACTGTAATTAACCGCGCTTTAATTTTAATCAGATATCATTTTTTAAAACTACATAAATCTAACAAAATTGATGGTCATCCTAAAAATATTTTCAAGAAATTCGAAATATATTGGAATTCTTTTTCCCAAGCATTAACTGTTTAGAAATTTCATCAAGATCAGACCATACGGAGTTCTAAGAATTAAAAAAAAATTACTATTTGTTCGAATTACTTTGTGATAATCTTTACGCAATATGTACGATACAAATATTTTTAATCGATATCATGTCAAAGTGACCAAATATTCGGATGAAAGGGCAACGTACCGCAACAATCAGCAAAGCAAACTGGTCATTTCATACGCTTTTATTCAAGATTCTGTGCTTTTGAAATCCACATCCGGGTGAGCTGGGCCAAAATTTAATCACCGTAACGCGATTGGATGGAATTTAATTCAATTAAATTACTGTCTTTTGATTCCCCTCTGAAGGAAAATAGCATAAATCTGTGATGGAAAATATTTCACGCTATCTGCCTACGATAGGTTTGTCGTCCATTTCGAATGCGAACTGGTTCAATCGAAGATTGTCAATAAACATCATAATAGCAAAGATAAATTTGTGAACAATCAGTACATAGAAAGATATGCGATGAAATTATCATTTGATAACACATTTCCTTACAAGAAAAAAAAAATCATCAGCCAAATAAATTTTTTAAACATATTCTCTAAAATTTTTTTGTTTAAAATATTCCAATGTTAATAAGGCATTTATATTTTCCGCAAAGTTTTCCCTCAGGGTATGAAAATTCTAAACTGTGTGTTTTGTGAACTCAAATTTAAAAAAGTCAAACTCTGCTACAAAAACAACCTAAATTTAAAAAATGATCTTTCATAAAATAATAAATTAAATTTCAAAGAAAAACTTAATTAATATTCTCTTTAAATAAATTTGGAAAATTGCTTTGGTAATATATTAAATCAAAGAAAAACATCGAATTTATAGATATTTCAATAATAAACATTTTTTGTTAAAGGTACTTTAGATAAATTAATCGTGCTTTTTATCTATTTTATATTTTCTAATTATTATAACACTAAGCAAAGTTTACATTACTTTTTTTTTAGATTTAGAAATAAAATAAATGTTTAGAAATTGATCCATTCACAAATATTAAACTTGTGGTGTATAAAAAATATTTATTTAGCAATAAATATAGCAATATATATATTCAAGCTAAAATCGAAATTTTCTCTATTTGATTTCCATTTCAATAAAACAAGCTGTGGAATAAATTGAAATATAACTTCTGATCACGTGATTCTGACAAAACAGCAAATATCAAGAAATGGATTTTCTGATATTTTTTGTAATTTAAAGTGCTTTTGAAAATACAATCCTATAAATCTGTTATGAAATTTAAAAAGAATTAATTCTATTTATTCCATTGAAAAAGTTGATTTAGAACGTGAATTAATGCTCTGAAAGAATACGCCATTTTGGAATCTTTTAAAATAGAATTTAGGATTGAACGACGAACTTAAGAATGAATTTGTGGATTGAAAATGACTTTTTGATATAATACTCAATGAAATTTAATAATCAGGTTTTGAAAATTTGATTATTAAATTTCATTGCTCTCGAAAGTTACTGTTTTGTACTTTTTATCTAATTTTCTCGGTGAAATCTTTGAAAAAGAATAAAATCAGTTTCTCAAAATTCTTTTTCAAAGATTTCACTGAGAAAACTAAATAAAAAGTACAAAACTGTAACTTTCGAGAGCAATGAAATTTAATAATTTTATTCTTTTTCAAAGATTTCACCGAGAAAATTAAATGAAAAGTACAAAACAGTAACTTTGAAGAGCAATGAAATTTAATAATTTTATTCTTTTTCAAAGATTTCGCCGAGAAAATTAAATAAAAAGTACAAAAAAGTAACTTTCGAGAGCAAAGAAATTTAATAATTTTATTCTTTTTCAAAGATTTCACCGAGAAAATTAAATAAAAAGTACAAAACAGTAACTTTTAAGAGCAATGAAATTTAATAATTTTATTTTTTTTTCAAAGATTTCACTGAGAAAATTAAATGAAAAGTGCAAAACAGTAACTTTGAAGAGCAATGAAATTTAATAATTTTATTCTTTTTCAAAGATTTCACCGAGAAAATCAAATAAAAAGTACAAGACAGTAACTTTCGAGAGCAATGAAATTTAATAATGAGATTTTCAAAAACTTGAGTATAATATAAAAAAAGTCACTTTTATACAAGAATTCATTCATAAATTTAAGTCATGCTTTCATAAAATTCATTTTTAAAAATTACAAAATGGCGTATTCTATAAGAATATGATATTATGGATTTTTACGGCATTTTTACGCGGGAAAAAAGAAAATTTCAGAAAATAGTTCGACATTATAAATTACAATTACACATAGACAAAAACAACTATCAGAATATGATTTAAACTTTTTTAAAACGTTTAATGGATTGCCAAAAACAAAACACTAAATTGTTATTCTAACACTATTAAAATAATTATAACTCAGGGCAAAAAAAGGGGAAACACAGATAAGAATTTTATTCTAGCAAAAATAATATTTCGAAAAAAATAACCCAAGGAACAATATGTGAAAATTTATGTCTCGATACGTTAAATTTATTTCATTTCACGTGGAACAAAAATTACGAATATGTGAAATATGCGAGCACACACACACACACACACACAAGAACATATATATATATATAAGCATTATATTTTAGAAAATAATATATATGAGAAAAGAAAGAAATATTTTTATTATATCGGCCTAGATGCTTATTTACTTGCAAATTTATGAAACTGTATATATTTCTCCGGCAATGCATTTTCATCTTATTTAAATAGAAGAAATATTTTTCGGGGAGAAGTCTAACAAAAATAGAAAATATAAACTCATATCGAACAAAAATAAAAGTTTTCGAAAGTCGAAAACACATCACGAAGAAGGAATAAAATTCAAAAATAAAAGAAAAAATTTCGATGTAACTAGAAATTGGAATGGGGGGGGGGAGATATATATTTTTTTTCCTCCTTCTGCTTTCTGAAAGAATTTCAAAAATGCAAATAGTAGGTATCTAGGAACATGAAAAATAAACAGAATTTACTTCGAAAGAGAAAAACATTTTCGGAATTTTATTATACGCATGTGTGTCCGGTAGATGTGCATGCGTTGGGATATTCAGAACAAATAGAACTTATGAAATAATTCCATTACGGTTCATTTTATTTTTACAATCATTCTGTTCCTAAGAATGCTTTCTATTATCATTTTTTATTCAATAAAATGAAAGTCCTATAGCAAAAGAATCAACATTTTTAATAAAAATTCGATCTAGCGAATTATTTAAGGTAAAAGTTCAAATCCTAATTTAGCAGATTTAGAAACGAAAATTAGAACTCTGTTAAACGAAAAACTGTGAAACAAAAATTAGAAACAAAACAAAACAAAATCACTGTTATTGGACTGAATAAAAAAAGTGGACGAATTATTTTGGTAACTGTGATTTCATGGCATACTGAATCCCAAGATTAACACTTAAATGAGTTTAAGGGTAATTTTTATTACACAGTCATAGCTGTTATAATAATTTTCAGAATTTCACAAAATTTTAACTCCATGGTTTATCGATTAAGTGCGTTACGTTTGTTCATTTATAACAGGATATATTTATCTATCTAATATATATTTACACTAAAGTACAAAATACACATGTATATACATATAAATTTATGTATATATATAAACATATACATGTGTATATATGTTCATATATATATATATATATATATATATATATATATATATATATATATACATATATATATATATATATATATATATATATGCATATATATTTATATATATACGTATAGATATACATATAATATACATATATGTATAAAATATATATATAGATGTATTTATATATATATATATAAATTTACACACTCATATACACATGTATATACATATAAATGTGTATGTACATACAAATCTGTTCGTCTGTATGCATGTATATATGTATATATATGTAATGTATATGTATATATTATATACACATTATATACATATGTATATCTTTATATATGTAAATGAATTTATATGTATTTTTACGTGTGTGTACATATATGTATATATATACACATTATATACATATGTATATATTTGTATATATACAAAAATTTATATGTATTTTTATGTGTGTGTATTATACACACAACACACACACACACACACACACACATATATATATATATATATATATATATATATATATATATATATATATGTATGTATGTACATATATATAATCTCTGCCTGTCTGTGTGTATATCATGAATATAAATCCATGTTATAGTGATTATATGTGTATATATATATATATATATATATATATATATATATATATATATATATATATATATATATATATATATATATATATATATATAATACTTTAATATCACTTTTCAAAAATATCCGTTGGTTTTTAGTTAAGTAATAAAATATATGTAAACTTTCATCCCTCTTCCCCGCAGACCCCCTTCATTTCGCATTATCCAATGGGGTAAACCCATTTTCACTGTTGTGTGCCAATTGGACTCATAGAATAGTTTAACAGTGAATCGAATAACATGAAATTATTATCAGGCCTGCGATATTTCCCAACTGGCTGAAGAGCTAAGAAGTAAATATAGAGAAGAAGTCGGGAACACTTCCATTCCAATGACAGAAATGCATGCTACTGACGCACGGAAGAATGGTCAATTTCAACCATCATGCCTAAGAAACAGATGTAGAAACCATTGTGATCAATGCAATAGAAATGTTTGCGGAAAATGGGTTTCAAAAGTATATTTTATATGTAAAAAATGTGTTCCATGAATTTTTGGATAATAAACATTCCGTTTAAATTCATTTGGAACTATTTTCTTCGCAAAAAGCTTCCATTTTCTTGTAGGAGTCACAACAACATCCGTAAATATAGTGTTAATCATGAATATGACATTTTGTGGTAAAATCTGTTGGCAAGTTAAAATCTGTTTTAGATTGAGATTTACTTATGGTGTTAAGTACAAACACGTGCTACATTTCTTGTAATAGCAAGTTAAAAATCTGTTTTCAAAGTTAAATGCTTTCCATTGAAGTTTTGTCTTAAGTACAAACAATGGATAACAGCACATACTGTGAATTAAGCAGATACAGAAACAATAATAGTTCGAAATGGTACAATAAAATCGAAATCGATTGAAACTGTTTCAATAAGTATACGGTCCCAAAATGTGTTATTGAAGATCTAAATGGAGAATAAAGAAAGCTCGGAATACGAAATATAAGGTAGCTGTACACGGAGAAGGCCTATGTACGAATATATATCCATGTGAATGAAAATATTCTAAAATGCATAAGAAAAGGGAGGGCAGAGCATGGAGAAAAAAAAGAAGGTTATGAATACAAAATGAGTTTCAAAGCAATTCCAATTCCATTACTTTTTTTAAGTATTTTTTTTTTCATGTAAATGCTTTGATTCTAAACGACGTCAAAAATATTTTCGTCCATTCTGAACAGAACATAAAATGGAGTTGTGTTCTGGCGATGCATTTTATGTTAAACTGAATCTTCCACATTTTGTATGTAGGGCGTGGCTACAAATGCTATGTCGCAATTCTGCTGAAATTTTGCTATCTTCTTGTCATATTTATCAGAGTAAGAACAACACATAGTGCCGTGGGTTTTTTTTTCTTTGGGTAAATACTTGTCGTCTGCGACCTGGATCGCTTAAAGTTTATAAATCTTTGTGCAGTTTCGAAAGCGATAAACTATTATTTACCTAGGTAAAATGTGCTACATTACGCCCGCAATCCCTTACGACAAGTGCGGTACGTTTGCTTTTTGTTTATTCAAAGCAACCTGTATCAAGTCAGAGTATCAGAAAATATGTGCCCGTTCGACTTCGACAGTTTAGGCTTAGAGTCACGTAGAATGAAAACTGCTGCGTGTAGAGCGATGGTTTTTTCTAGATCGGACATGCCCAACCCCTGCATGCGGCCCATTTAAATACTTTTTGCTGCCCAATTGAAGTTTTCAACAGTCTATATAGTTTTAATCTATATACAGTTGAAACATAGAATTTTTGTTGTTAGTGTTTGCAATAATAAATATCACATATTATGTACGTTAAGACTTGATAGTAACTAACGTAAACCTGATCTTTGACTAGGGTTGGACAGGTTACGTTCAAATTTGAGTGTTCTAGAATATTCTATACATAGCTGTTCATGTTTGCAATAATAAATATCACATATTATGTACGTTAAGACTTGATAGTAACCAACGTAAACCTGGTCTTTGATTAGGGTTGGACAGGTTACGTTGAAATTTGAGTGTTCTAGAATACATCTAATAGAATTGCAATCAAACTTTGAGCTAAAATGCCTCTACGAAGGGAATAAGATTGAGTACGCGTAATTTGCTTTGGTTTTGGAGTGCTACGGTCTACTTTTTACAACACGAGGGCTAATGAGACCGGGACCTACAGCTTAAAGCCGATTCCGAACGGCTACGAGCAATTATGCCTCAGTGGGATTCAAACCCACGAACTCTACCGAATCATTCAGCCATCGTTCGAAGGTTTGACAGGGTATCCATATCACGTTTCACAGATAAAATACATTTTCTATAATAATTCACTAAACGCATAAAAAGGAAAACAAATGGTGGAGTGGGATTCGAACCCACGAACTCCGGTACCAAAGGTCAGCCCCCTTAACCAATCGGGCATCGTTTGGCGTAAAAATGTTTTGATTGAAATTGTTATTTTCAAATCTTATTAAGCTATAAACTCATTCACTAGTTTTTCTCTGTATAATGTTGCCAAAACAAAACATTCACTGTTTTCCTGATTTTGATGGAAATTGAACGATTTCGAAGTAGAAAATCGTTAAATGAGAACAGTAATACATTCGAAGAAAATAATGAGTCCATGAATATTTCTATAATAGAATATTTCAAACTTTAAAAAAGTTAAATAAATTACCGTTGAAAGTACGATATTTAGGGCTAAACGTATCTCAATTAATCAGACGCTATAAATTTCTAGATCTTCGCGATACGATACGATATGATATCGTGTAATATGATTATCTTTCATAACTGTCACCTCCACGACAATACGTCATATCTGCAAGTTTTAATCTATGGTTTTATATTAAAAACTCGTAGCATTCTAAGAACTTCTCACTCATTACTCTATCTGGGAAATGATGCTGCATTTCATCAGTGGCGTACGCAGAATTTTTTCAAGGGGGGGGGCATAATTCTAAAAAATAACAGCCCGCAAAATTTCTACTAAAATTTTTATTTTTGCCATTTTGTCTGAGCTTACGGGGGTGTTTAAGCCCCTAAACACCCCCTTGCGTACGCCCCTGCATTTCATTAAAAAAACACGATACAATAAACTTTGATAAATCGAACTGTACAGCAGTTCATATTTATTTCCTTCTATAAAATGATCTATATTCAAAATTTTGAGAAATGAATAATTAATTTTAACTAAACTTCATAAGAATAAGTACATGGAAATTGTTCGAAGTTGACACCGAAATTTACTTTGTCAGGTGTAGTATAAAGATTAAATCCTAATACACCACTCAAAAATTTAGCTAGAACCAATTTGGTTTATTAAAATTTGCTTACATTCCTCAAAATTTCATCTCCGAAAACACGAGTTTGTAAACAAATCTCAATGAAGAACAAAAATAATCACAAATTGATCCAATTTTTCTAGATAGGGACCAACTACCGAAACCTAATATAAACAGACCTAAAATGTCCTCAAAACACTGAAATGACAGTTGCACTTTTATATCACAATTTAAACAGATGTTGGAAGGTTTATTATAGTCCTAGCAGAATAACTGCTATAGTTCTTGTAATACGGCTCTAAAGAATAATTATATCATAAAGACGCTTGAAATGGAAAAGAACTACATAAAACTTACAAGAGATCCCATAAATGAAGCTTTAAAAAGAAACGCAGATAAATTTCTTTCTTTTCGAAAACCTTCCTCTACTTTTTTTTCCTCCATGGTTTAACATTTTTTCGTATTAAAAAGATCCGCAATAAAACACTGACTTTAAAATGCTTCATACATGTCAGCAGTAGAATAATGAAAATGATATCCTCCATTTATTTCATCAATACACTGATTAAATATTCTATGCAAACGATTTGAAGAGCAAACATTAAGCCTAACATATTCATACCATCACATATTCGCAACAGGGGGCTCCGAAAGTAGATACATTAACATAACAAAAGCGGCTAGAATTTTATTTCTTTCTATGCATACGCATTAAGATTTAAAAAGGTATTATATTCTGCAAACCCCCGCCATAGACGGCTGAAACTTCGATCTTAAAATGGGGATGTTCTCAAGACAGGGAATATTGCTCTTTCCGTCAAAAGAATATTGGAATAGGGGGGAGAAAAATTGTTCCTTATATTATTTTATTTCTCGACTGAGTGAGGGAAAAATTCGAGCTTTATACAATCTGACAATCATTTCCAGATCACAAGAATTAAAATGTCACATTCTCAATCTTCTTTATTCGGTGAGTTACTTTTATTTCCCCATTTCGAAATTTCGAAAAAAAAAATCTTTTTTTTTTGTTTGTTTGTTCGTTTTATCACGTGTACACAAACACATTACCTCAATTTCACTGGAAAACTCTTCTATTTCGACTTTAAAAATTCTTCCTTACGAATACGACACAGGTTACGGTTATAGCTAGAAAAAAGATGGCGGGAAAATACGCAGACGATGCAATGAAACAATCTTTTATTATAACGTTTTTCTACCCCCCCCCTTTTTTGAGCCATTTTCTGAAACGGATTGATTCACCAAAAAAAGATTTAGATTTCAATCTGAAAGTCAATTACGTGTTAGAATCGAAAACGTGTTGTGCAATTTAAAATGCTTAAACGAAGCTGAAATTGCATGGAGACCCCCTTCTTTTTTTTCTCGCGTTGCTTATTTTTAAACAAAGAATAACGTGGGATAAAAAAGCTTTTTGCAGCGTGTATTATCAATAAAGAGAGCACGGGGTAATTTATTCAGATTTATGAGCCTCTGCAAGAAAGTAAACAAAGTTGCAGCTATATATATAACAAAATAATATATTATTTATTCCAAGTAATAAATAACTGTGTAATCTAATATAAAAGTGAACTATATATCAAGGCATATTTATACCCCTAGGATTTATTTTTGATTATGAGAAATAGTAAACTCGAAAAATATTTTCCTACGCTGCATAAATAAAATATTCTTTTTTTCTCGAACAATTCTTTTTCATAATTTTAAACGTAACTTATGAGTAAGCTCTTACGTTTTTAGAGAAAAACTCTTGGAATATAAATTATGGGGCTTTTATTTTGAAACGTGGGTTTGAGGAGAAAAATTCCGGCAGACGATTTATTTTTTATAGGGAAGGAGGAAAGCATTCAAAAAATTAATTAACGTTAAAAATTTGCTGAATCGAAATTTATATTTATGAATGGCTATCACGTAACGGGAAACAAAATGTTTTAAAACTTTCAGACGAGTTACAAAATATTTTTTAAAAGGTTAAAATTTCTTCTTGATGGCAACAGCGTTTTTACACTATATTTTTTATTTATTGTTCCGTCAAAATAGTAAATATAAATTTATATAAATTACCACCATAATAAACAGGGTAATGTTTTGCTTAAAAATGTCTTTTAAACGGTTGCTTGCCAGCAAAAAAAGTTCTTTAGATTTTAATTATTCATGAAACTCATATCATGGAAGAATAATTTTTCTAGCTATCATTATTCTAAAAAATAAATAAATCTGTATATAAGGCACATTTAAATATAAAGCATATAATCATTATAAAATACTTATTTTGACAAACCCGTAAAAATTCATCAGTAATATCCTTAATTTTGTTTACAATATGAAAATAACGAAACCGTCTAATGTCACAGCAATTTCAACAAATTCAATTAACTGTTTTATAATTGATCAGCAATTTCGTTTCATAAAATTCACTTAACAAATGACACTATTCTAGATTAAATAATAATTGTACACTACATGTCACCATTAAAAGTGATTGTCACATTTAAAAGCTTATTTCCTACAAATAATTTACAACCGGTGATTTAGGTGAATAATTTAAATAAAGTCAGTTTAGAAACAGAAATGGTGATAAAATTAAAAGATAATAGAACCTTAATAAAAACAAAATTAATAAAAGAAAAATATGAACGAAAATAATTTCACGAATTAAATGTAGTCAGCTGAACTTCATCAATCTTAAATGAAATGTTCTAATGCCACTTAAATTACTAATAAATAATTTAATTCTGAACTGAAAAAAAATCACGTCTTTCAGTCAATTACAACCTGTTTTCTATTCAATAAGCAAAATTCTATTTTTACGTTCGAAATTATTTTCTGTACATTAGTAAAGTCAACTATAAATATGCACTGTCAATATGAAAATAAAACAAATTTCGGCAGGCGAATCGAACACTATCTTAGAATAAAATAATCAAACGTCAAAATATTAACAATTTAGTTCTAGGTTCTAATTTTTTTTTCTCAGAGTAAAAAGAAACAGCTGAGATGAAAACAATCATTAGAAGGATTTTTCTTATCATTATAATCTTATTTAATTTTATTCCTTTCAGAAAGGATATCAGAAGGGAAAATACTGGAAAGTTAGAGTATTATTTTCACCATGGATTATTATTTCTTTGTGTATTAGAATTTTAAAGTCGTGATTGGCAATTTGATGAATATTTTAGAAATCTAATGAAATGTTTATTTGCAAAAGTTATAGTAACTTTTCTTTAACAAACTATCTTAAACAAACAACTTTAATCATTATTGAAAAAAGTGTTTAATATATTTAAATCAAAATACTCTTACTTAATTAAAGAAAACGACTTGAAAACCGGATATTTATATTTATGGGCAATGAATCCCTTAACAGTTTACAAACACAACAGCTCAAAATTATTAAAAATCAGCCGCAGTGAATCATTAATGGTGGCTTGACTAAAGAACTGGGTTCCCCCGCCAACTTGGCGATAATGGTTTAAGTAGGGTCGCCTAACATTTTCTCTTGATCTCACCGTGTCCAAACAATCTGTATGTACATTATAATTTATATGATATTTGCATCCAACTCTCCTTGTGTCACTTTTTTCTTACTTATTAAAAGTGCGCAATACTTAAAAAAATAGATCTAACAAACCATTAATAGTTCACTAATGTCCGGTTTTCAAGTCGTTTTCTTTAATTAAGTAAAAGTACATAATTTTATTACGATGGCGCACTGTGCATTCATCAAAGTCGCCAAAAAAAAAAAGCAAGAAATACAATGTTTGGATGGATTACCTTTGTGTTTTAGCAAATATCGCCAATATTTTCGCCAATTTTGCCAAGGGGAACCCAATTCTTAAGTAGTCCCTTAATGGTTTGTTATATCTAAATTTTTTTTAGCATTTCGCACTTTTAATATATAAGAAAAGACTGACCCAAGGAGAGTTGGATGCTAATGACATATAAATTATAATATAGATACAGATTTTTTTTTGTATACGGTTAGGCGACCCTACTCAAACCATTATCGCCAAGTTGGCGGGGGAACCCAATTCTTCAATCAACCCAAAATGGGGACGATATATCTTAATAAATTTTTGTTTATCTTAACAAATCATATTTTTTGCAACTGACAACAAAATCAGCTCTGATTTCTGAAGCATACAGTAACAATTATAAATTTCGAATTTACCATACATGTATAAAATGCTAAAAAAAAAAAAAAAAAAAAAGGCAAAATATGTCTAAATATTTAAAATAAGAATATTCAGACAGCAATCTATTCCCTAACTTTATATTACATCTCAAATAAATTTAAATCCACGTACAGTATACATTATACATTTTTTAAAAATAAAGTTTTAGTATACATTATTTATGAAATATCAAATACATTTTAAAATTAAAAACGAAAATGTATTTAGCAATCTCATCTTAAAATAATATGCAATTTCCGCAGTAGTACGGCGTAAACATCTTTTCCGGGTTTAATGACATTCATACAGAGCTGTTACGTTGCCAGTTTCAAATCATCTAATTAACCAACAGTGAAGTGTGTTTGCCAAAACGTTTCAACAAATTTATAATGCACGCTATAAAAAATTATGTATACATTTCCTAACGCTTTTGACATAAACTTTCATCGCACTAGAAAATTGAAAGAAATAAAATAAAGATATGACCTCATAACGTTAACAGACCATAAAGCAAATATTTGTTGTAAAACTAAATGCGTTGTGCCTTTAAAGAACTTAACGTTCTTTTCGATTTTTTTTCTCTCTCAACCCTTTCTCCTCAGCTACCTTCTCTTCCCTCTCCAAGAGAATGGAATCAACCAGGCGTCACGTGATTAGAAAATTGAGAAATATTGTAGAGAACGTAGAATAAAATTTTCTCAGTCGTTATTTCAGGATATAATATAAATGTTCTGAATCAAAACCGGAAATAACGTAAAGGAAGTAAATCAAGTTTAATAGCATAGAATTTTAGGTGTAAATATATAAAAGTTTCTGTTTGTTTAATTCCACATTTACAAACCTCAAACATGTGTAGCTTTGAGATCAGTTGAGAATAACTAAAAGAAAGGAATAAAAACAGACCTCATATTTGCACTAGAAAAAGGGAATAACTGATATTTCTTCTCGAACAAAACAGAAGTTTCAGAAAACTTACCTAAAAGAAAAAAAAAGAAAACATTGGTTAACATTTGAAAATTACATGTTCTTAGAGACATATGTATAAATATATAAAACACAATTACATGAATATATAATAAAATACTTAGCTAAAGATCTCAAATTCTTGTTACGAAAACTATTTTAATTTGTAACCCTTGTTATGATAATTTCTTCACTAGATCATAGAGTAAAAATGAAAATACAGATTATTAATAAATAACAAATAAAAATGAATTATTTCATACTTTTAATTAGAAGAATGGCATCATTAGGAGAGATTTAAAAAAGAATAGAAAGGCTTAATAGTAATTGTTATTAAAAATATTCAGATATAAAAAAAACCTTTTTGAACAAGAAATGTTGACTAAATTTTAACTTCTACTGCAATTTTATTTTAAGCTTTTATTATTCGCAATAACATTAATTTATTATTTTCAGTCATTTATCTTTTCGTTTATTAATGTCATTTATTCTTATATTAAACATAATTAAACTTTGATCCAAGGAATAAAAGTTAAGAATTTGTCATATGGGGGACTCTAGAAGTGAAACTAAATTAAGTAAAGGATAACTGAGTTAAGGAGAAATTAATTTTTGTGTTCTCACAGTCCCCAAATATTATCACAGTTAGAGGTGAAAGAAAGATATTTCGCCAAAAGGTTGTAATTTTAGGAATAGAATCACCAGAAATTTATTTTAGAATATAATTACAGTTTAAGTTGGCTAGTTATGGTTAAAATATCATTGCGCGCGCGCACACACACACACACACACGCAGGTACACAAACAATTACATGTATGTATACTGTATAGATTAATATGTCAAAATATTTTTCTTTTAAGTTCATTTTATGTTCCGATAAATATGATCTTAAGTACTCTTATTCCTGAACGAAGATTCAATCAAGCCTCGTAGAAGGAAATTATTCCATCGAGCGTTCGAAAGAGATTTTTCAAACATCCTTAAGTACAATAGCTCTCAGCGAGTAACCGCTGCAGGCTACTATCGATAATGATTCAAAAGCGACATCGATTCTTTATTCTCGATCTTGTTAAACAAATGACTTTGGAAGCAAGGGTTAAAAATCGTTTTTAATCTCGGCTGCTGCCAAAAGAGGAAAAGTGAATGAAGGCCAATAAAAATCATCTCGTTCCACTTTTCGAGTCAAGTTCATGCCCGTTTAGAAGCAAAAAAAGCCAACGACCTGTTAGAAAGAAGGAAGATGAACAGGCAACGAAAATTGGGTCAGAATTCTTCGACATATTCCTTTTAATGTTTTGATTTAATTACCGTACAGAATAAAAATGTGAAACATTTTATATGTCATTCAACTTGCTCGGTTGTTTGTCAAATTACGTTTGTGCTATATTTCATGGCCTTCAAGAAACATAAAGCACGGAGGAAAAAAAATGATAAAAGTTGTTCTGTTTCTAAAGTACATCTCAACTTCTGGTTCCAAACGATATTATTGAAAGAAAATTTTCAAAAATAAAATAACTGGAATAGAGAATAAAAATATCGTTTGGTCAAAATAGATGATTTTTAAGTTTATAGTTGACATAAAAAGTCCCAATTAAAATTTACAACCATATATTTCAAACTAATAACATCGAATGTTTTCGTAAGAACAGTTAACTGTTCTTACGAGAACATTCGATATTCTTAGTTCTGCCAACGTGATGGATGAGAAAACGATGACGAGAAAGAATAAATTTCTTTTTTAACTGTCTTAAACAGCAAAAATAAAAGTAATTCTGTTTAATATTTTAACTGTCAGTTACATGCATTTATTTTACATATTTAAACTTCTAACATTGGTCAGAGTTTTGGTTTTGCCAAAGTTCGCCAAGTTTTCCCCCAAAGTTAGCCATATTACGTATTTCTTATATTTCATGTTCTTCAAAATTGCGCTGGCAACATGAATCAAGGAGAAAAAAAATAATGAAAACTTATGTAATAAAATATTATGAAATATATGGTATCAATATTAATATCAATATATATTATTTATGATATCAATATATGTTATCAATATTATGAAAAGTATGGTAAAAAGAAATAGAACTTCTGATTCCAAATGATATTACTGAAAGACAATTTTCAAAAATAAAATAACTGGAATAGACAATAAAAATATCGTTTGGTCAAAATAGATAATTTTTAAGTTTATAGTAGACATGACTAGTCCCAATTAAAATTTATAACCATATATTTCAAACTAATAACATCGAATGTTTTCGTTGGGAAATTTAACTGCCAACGTGATGAAAGTGAAAACAATGACGAGAAAGAATAAATTTCTTTTTTAACTGTCTTAAACAGCAAAAATAAAAGTAATTCTGTTTAATATTTTAACTGTCAGTTACATGCATTTATTTAATCTATTAACATTGGTCAGAGTTTTAGTCTCGCCAAAGTTCGCCAAGTTTCTCCCCAAAGTTAGTCATTATTTGTTATATAACTGGAATAGAGAATAAAAATATCGTTTGGTCAAAATAGATAATTAAGTTTATAGTAGACATAACTAGTCCCAATTAAAATTTATAATCATATATTCCAAACTAAGAACATTGAATGTTTTCGTTGGGAAATTTAATTGCCAACGTTATGGATGAGAAAACAATCACAAGAAAGGATAAATTTATTTTTTACCTCTCGTAGAACGCAAAAATAATAATTTTGCTGAATTTTTTCTGTCAGTTACATGCATTTAATTAATCTATTTAAACTTCTAACATTGGTCAGAGTTTTAGTCTCGCTAAAGTTCGCCAAGTTTTTCCCAAAAGTTAGGCATATTACTATGTATTATATTTCATGTTCTTCAAGATTGCGCTGGCAACATGAATCACGGAGAAAAAAAAATAATAAAAATTTTAAAGTCTTGTATCCTTCTCAAAGTATGGTATAAAGAACTAGAACTTCTGATACCAAACGATATTACTGAAAGGCAATTTTCAAAAATAAAATAACTGGATTAGAGGAAGAAAACACCGTTTGGTCTAAACGGTGTTTAAGTGTGTGGTTTCTAAATAGACAATTTTTAAGTTCAGATTGAACAAAATTAATCCCATTTAAAATAAAAATTTATGAATTGAAATTTATAACTTTATATTTTCAAATAAAAAACATCGAATGTTTATTTGGAAAAAGTTAGCTGCCAACGTGATGAATGAGAAAATAATGAGTAGAAAGAAAACATTTCTTTTTTACCCCTCTTAGACAGCAAAAATAAAAATAAAAATAATTCTGCTTAATTTTTTATCTGTCAGTTACATTTATTTATTTAATCTATACAGACTTCTATTGTTTGCATTTGGCTTCTTAAACTTCTAGTCTCGCCATAGTTCGCCAAGTTATTATTTAACTTGCTCGGTTGTTTTCCAAATTGAGTTTGTGCTATATTCCATAATTATTAAGATTAAGGTGGCAACATAAGGCACGAAGGAAAAAATACAAGTTTATCTGTTTTCAAAGTCCTGCATTCATCTCAACTTCTGTTTCCAAACGATATTACTGAAAGACAATTTTCAAAAACAAAAATAACCGGAATAGATGGTAAAAAAAAATCGTTTGGTTTAAATAGACAATTTTTAAATTTATATTAAACATAATTAATCCCATCGCAAATAAAAGTTTATGAATTAAAATTTATAGCCGTATATTTCAAACTAAGAATATTGAATGCTGTCTTTTAGGAAAGTTAGCTGCCAACGTGATGGATGAGAAAATAATGACTAGAAAAAATAAATTTTTTTTTTCCAGATCGTCGAAAGCAAAAATAAAAATAATTCTGTTTAATTTTTTAACTGCCAGTTACATTTACTTATTTAATCTATTTAGACTTTTAATGTTTTCATTTGGCTTCTCAGAGTTTTAGTATCGTCATAGTTCGCCAAGTTTTTCCATAACGATAGGCATATGTATCATTTAATTTGCTCGATTGTTTGCCAAATTTTGTTTGTGTTATATCCCATAATATTTAAGATTACGGTGGCAACATAAGTAAGAAGGAAAAAAATACAAGTTTTTCTGTTTTTAAAGTCTTGCATTCATCTCAACTTCTGGTTCCAAGCGATATTACTGAGAGACAATTTTCAAGAACAAAAAGAACCGGAATAGATGGTAAAAACATCATTTGGTCTAAATAGACAATTTTTAAATTTTTGAATTAAATATAATTTATCCCATCGCAAATAAAAGTTTATGAATTAAAATTTATAACCGTATATTTCAAACTAAGAATATTCAGAAAGTTAGCTGCCAACGTGATGGAAGAGAAAATAAAGACTAGAAATAATAAATTGCTTTTTTGCCACTCGTAGAATGCAAGAATAAAAATAATTATGTTTAATTTTTTAACTGCCAGTTTCATTCTCTTATTTAATCTATTTAGAATTCTAATGTTTTCATTTGGCTTCACAGAGTTCTAGTATCGCCATAGTTCGTCAAGTTCCCATAGTTATAATATGCATATGTGTCATTTAATTTGCTTGATTGTTTGCCAAATTATGTTTGTGTTATATTTCACAATATATAAGATTACGGTGGAAACATAAATAAAGAAAGGAAAAAAAAAATAAATGTTTTTCTGTTTTCAAACTCTTGCATTCATCTCAACTTCTGGTTCCAAACGATATTACTGAAAGACAATTTTCAAGAATAAAAATAACAGGAATAAATGGTAAAAAATCGTTGGGTTTACATAGACAATTTTTAAATTTATTTTAAACATAATTAATCCCATCGCAAATAAAAGTTTATGAATTAAAATGTATAACCGTAACTAAGAATATTGACTGTTTTCTTCAGGAAAGTTAGCTGCCAACTTGATGGATGAGAAAATAATGACTAGAAAGAATCGTTTTCTTTTTTGCCACTTGCAGAAAGCAAAAATAAAAATAGTTCTTAATTTTAACTGTCATTTATATGCATTTATTTAATCTTCATGCATTTTTTACTATATAAACTGCGATTAAAAAGTGATAGTTTAACATTAAGCTTAAAAATCTTTAGTAATCTTTATAAACAAAGTTCAGAACTGACATTAAAAGAGCAATTAATTTAAATATTATATATTTAGCAGAAGATCGAATTACTGTTTCATCGGGGGGGGGGATTTTCTATCCAGGCCCTCTCTTTATCTAAAGAATTATAAGATTGAAATTATATTAAGTAATCTTGAAATACTTGAATTCTAACATTGTTCCATTTGGCTGTTCAGAGTTATTATCTCGCTATAGTTCGCCAAGTTACAACCAAAGATATGTATTAAGCAATTGTTTATATAAGTAACTACGCGGGATAAGTACAAGAAATGTATTGATGTTTGATAGAACAGAAGTAGCGATTTTTTATTGATACGATATGCAGTAATGTTTATGATAATTTAATTTCATAATATTTATGTTCGATTGGCAGTAAAGTATAGATGCATTATAGACGCTGTGCTTTTTTTCGTCAAATTTGGCGGTTTTTTTCTGACGTTAGTACCCAACACTATTCGAGAAATTTCAAGATATTCATGGTGTCGCCTCGGTCAGGCTGTATTTTTTTGTTCTTAGCCTTTTCTGGGATTTAGAAATTTAGTTATGGCGCTTTTAGTTATTAAGGTTTTTTTTGCTTGGCGGTTTTTCAAAACACGCGTTTTTCTGTTAGTCGCCAAAAAAAACATGGCTGACGGGGCAGGCGTCTATAATGCATCTATTCCGGCAGTAATATTTATGACCTACAAAAAATTAAACGATAACACTGAAGAATAGGGTGACCCTTGGCGAATTTGGCGAAATGATTGGCGATGTTTACCAAAACACAAAAGGTCTTCCATTCGAACATTGTGTCCCTTGTTTTTTTGGGCGACTTTAATGGATACAGAGTGTGCCATTGTAATATATTATGTACTTTTACTTAATTAACCAATATCACTTAGAAACCGAACATTTATATTAATGGTTAATTAATATTTCAACAGTTTACAAAGCCAAAAGTTCCAAATTATTAAAAATGAACCATAGCCAACCATTAATGGTCCGTTATATCTATGTTTTTTAAGAACTAAGTGCATTTAATATATAAGAAATGGGTTTCATAAGGATAGATGGGTACAAATATAATATAAATCGAAATATAGATTCAGATTGGTTGGTCACGGAGAGATTAGGGTAAAATGTTAGGCTACCGTGAATTATCGCCAAGTTGGCGGGGGCATCCTGTTCCTACGCCAAACGTTTCATAAGTATAGTTTATGCTTTTTATCGCCGATCTGAAATGACATGTTGGCATTATTGGCGCCAAAACAATATCGCCAATAAAACAAGGTGCACAGTAAACTGCATTTTCTCCCAACGTTTACTATAGAACGCGTGCTGTAAGGAGGGTGCTGCACCCGACTAGGAATGTCGCCGATATTTGACAGATTTCTCCGTCACTATCACAGTTATCGGAAGAGATATTTAACCGTAGTCGTGCTGATAATCAGCGCCATTAGAAAGTCATTATGCGAGCTGTGTCTTTAAATAGAATTTAAATGAAAAGCATTTCTCCGGTGTAGGGGGGTGGTTTTATCAGCGGAGTGATACCATTAAACCCCATTTTACCCCGGCCATCTCTTTATGGGCTCTTCATTTAGAAGGTTTCTTTTCCCGGAATATTAATTCGTCTTAACCGGATGGAAAGCTTCTAATTTTAGAACACCAGATAAAATGAGCAAAACGCAATATATGCCGGCTAAAAGTTGGTTAAAAGTTTTCAGAAAACTGCATTCCGAAAATGTCCCTAAAAGCAATCATTAAAAATGGAATGTTTTAAAACGAACATTATTTTTACGATGCCATCTCCGTGAAATATTTATAAATTCCAAGGAATATGAAATCCATTATTTTGTTGATGTTAATTGCATAGTGTGTAGCGGGCACTTTTTACTTAAAGCGATGCTAAAACCGTAATTTTCAAAAGTGAATTAAGAGAACACTGCGTTATAAATATACCGATATACTCGAACGTTTTAAAGGGATTTTTGTTCGAGAGTGGAACGTTTTTTCTCTTTAATTTTAAAGTATACAATCGAGGTAATGGAATATATATATATATATATATATATATATATATATATATATATATATATATATGTTAAGATTAATTACACGGTGACGCTTCGAAGTGAAAGAGTTTCATAGAGGAATTATATAAGAAATTAATGTGGCCGCAGAAATTAATTTGGTATTCTCAAAGTTGCTAAAGGTTACCACAATTAAAAGAGAAACAAAACATGTCGCCAAAGGTTGTGATTTTAAGAGTAGAATCACTAGAAACTTATTTTAGAATAAAATTATAATTAAATTATTTTTGGTTAAAATATCATTACATATAATTTACAATTCATCTAGATTTTAAGAAATTAGATTATCTAAATCCATAGAATCAAAATTAATAATTTCGTTTTAAATAGTACAATACAAGAACAAAATTTTAAACATAGTAAAAACAAAATGGCTGTAATTTTGCAGACTTATGTACAGCTCTAACAGGATAAACATACATAAAGAAAAAAAATCGATAAAAGCTTTTAAAAGTTAGCAATTTATATTGAATTTATATTAAAACAATGAACATTCGGTAACTATTTAAAAATAAAAAGTGACGAATAAAAAAAACAGTTACATTATAATTTTATACACAGCAGAAATATCGAAAATTTCATTTTTTTTTTTTTTTTTTTTTGTAGGGGGAAACTTAAAAATAGAACAAAGAACAGTGAGCAGGAAACTAACATGTAAAATTGACCGGTAATTTAAATAAAGCATTTTGTTCCAAATACAATTTTTTCCTTATCTATTGGAGTAACAGTAATCAAATAAATACTTTATTGTTAGATAATATAAACGTTTATATATATATATACTTTATATTAGTTTTTACTGCAATTCTTTTACCACTAAGGGTAGTTATAAACGTTAGAATAACACGTTTGCTTGTTTAAGTTTCGTAATTTCCTTTAGTAATATTCTAACAAAAGAAACACTACACATAGTTTAGAATGTTTATTCTATTCTAAGGTAGAGTCGTTTCTTAAATATTTATCTGGAAACTCTGTTCAACTCGGAATAAACAGTTAGGGTTGAGCGAAAACAATGTAGCGGAAGTCATCATAAATGGTACACGATTTATTAAATTAGTGTTGCAATTATAGAATTATTCGATTCAACGTACGTTGACTTAC
>CM063500.1:126311860-126316860 GCA_032207245.1 Pardosa pseudoannulata | reverse complement strand
ACACGCCTTAAATTAAATGCTGATCTAAAACTCTTTCTCATGAGAAGTTATCTAGGTGGTTTTCCTCTCCTCGGGACGACCTTTTCACAGATGTAGGTTTGTCTATTGTCTACATAACACGCGTCTGTCAGTATATCATTATAAAGGAAATAAGATGAGGTGTTTTTGGTCCGGGATTTTTAATTGCGATGGTCACTGTTATGAATGTCCGTTTCGTTTTTGAAGCTACACGTGCGCCCCGGGTGGTGTTAAATGGGTAACAGCTTCGCAGCCGTATTTGGCATAAATATATGTCTGTATTACCAGTTGCATTGGAAAAAAAAGCGCATGAGTTAATTTTAACATTTTTCTTCGTATTTAGAGAAGTTCAAAGCGTCAATATTCAGCAAAATATTGTGGTCGTATTTTCTAGAACGATTACGAAGAACATTTACAAAGTATCTCTTTAAACTAACTTAGTAAACAGAATCTGTAAAGATCAAAGAAAATAGAAACAAAAGATGACCGCTAAGAATTCTTTTTTTCTATCTTGTGTACATCAAGCAGGTAGCATCGGTGGCTAAAAATTCCGAGAAAGAATTAAGCCGTAATCGAAATACATTAGGAACGACACTTGACAGTCTTCGTAAGCCACATGACAAACAATGGGGCACGTGGTCACCACGTGTGACGTAACGGATCGTCCGGTCACAGCTAATTGGCCCTAACGCCGACCAATAAAAGAAGCCCGACAGCTGCACCGAAAGGCTATTTTTAAAGCCGCCGATTTTTGCGACTCGGTGTCGGCTGGCGTGAGAAAAATGAATGCGCCGAAGACATTTCCGAACTTTGGAACGTTCGAGATACATTTTTGGTTTTCTTCTTAAAAATCAAAACGAATTTTAAATTATATTAATTTCTTTGTTTTATATTTTGAACTACGCAAATTATGTTAATACTATGATTGAATCTTTTAG
The DNA here is from genome assembly GCA_032207245.1 of Pardosa pseudoannulata. NCBI lineage: Eukaryota > Metazoa > Arthropoda > Arachnida > Araneae > Lycosidae > Pardosa > Pardosa pseudoannulata. Next base: position 126,315,904 of record CM063500.1, on the reverse strand, counting down.
ATTTTGCCAAGTTTCGATTTGGAGCGTTTGATTAGGTAGAAAAAATCCACTAATTATTATAATCAAAAATGCTATTGAGTCTTTGATTAGGTAGAATAAATCCACTATTATAATAAAAAATGTTATTGCCTTTTTGATAAGGTAGAATAAATCCACTAATTATTATAATAAAGAAATTTATTGCGTTTTTGATTAGGTAGAATAAATCTAATTATTATAATCAAAATATTATTGCGTTTCTGATTAGGTAGAATAAATCCAATAATTATTATAATCAAAATTGGTTTTTAGGTTTCTGATTAGGTAGAATAAATCCACTAATTATTGTAACATAAAGTGTTATTGCTTTTTTGATTAGGTAGATGAAATCCACTAATCATTATAATCAAAAATGCTATTGTGTTTTTGATTAGGTAGAATAAATCCACTAATTATTATCATCAAAAATATTATTGCGTTTCGGATATGTTGAATAAATCTACTTATTATAATCAAAATGTTATTTCGTTTTTGATTAGGAAGAATAAATGCACTAATTATTACAATCAAAATAATTATTGCTTTTTTGATTAGGTAGATGAAATCCACTAATCATTATAATCAAAAATGCTATTGTGTTTTTGATTAGGTAGAATAAATCCACTAATTATTATCATCAAAAATATTATTGCGTTTTTGATTAGATAGAATAAATGCACTAATTATTATAATAAAAATGTTATTGCGTTGTTATTTCGGTAGAATAAATCCAAAATTGGCGCCTTTGCGTTGCCCGAACCACAAACAAGGGGTGAACAATTTCATGAACCTAAAAAATGTCGCCAAGTTCCGACATTCTACATTTGGCGAATTTTGCGGCTGCACCTACAAAATTTTACAAAACGGGACTCATGAAGCCACTTGATTGATCACCTGGGACCTTAACTCGAAATTCACAGTGGAAGTTCCAATTCTATTTATGAATTAGTATTACATTTAATAAAAAAATTCAATCATTGATTATAAATTTGTTGTCTATGTTAAGTCACTTTTTACTCGGATACGTTGCCAAATCATTCGATGAAATTAAACAATAAAAAAAAGAGAAATGCCAATGTTTCATTTCCCCTTCAAGATGAATTATGCCTTACGTAAGAAGTCGACAGTACTAGAGCGTAGCGAAACGGCTCTAAAGAGCTTTTTCGAGCATGAGCGGATTTCAGAAATCTTAAGTTGTGAGATCGAGAGAGTGAAGGATCCGAATCCTAACAGTCACTCCGCTACATATTTCACTCTTTTCGATCAGGGAAATTTCGATTTAAAGCTGCTACATAAACACACACACACACACACACACACATATATATATATATATTTATATACATACACATATATATACACACACAAACAAACATATATACATATACACATACAAACACATATACATAAACACATTTATACACACACACACCATATATATATATATATATATATATACACACACATACAAACATACATATATAGATATACACCTATATGTATATATATACACAAACATATATACATATTTATATATATATACACAAACATATACACATATATACATATATACACAAACATATCATATATACATATATATATACATACATACATATATATATATATTTATATATATACACAAAGATATACATATATATATATATATATATATATATATATATATATATTATATACATACAAACATACACACATATATATATATATATATTTATATATATATATACACAAACATATACATACATATATATATATATATAATAAATAATTTATATATATATATATATATATAATATATATATATAATATATATATATATATATATATATATATATTATATATATATATATATATACAAACTTACACACACACACATATATATGTGTGTGTATGTTATATATATGCACATATACATAAATATATGTATGTATATACACACATACATAGATATGTGTATACATCATGTATGAGGGAAATACACACATATATACATATATAATAAAAAAAAATTCAATCACTGATTATAAATTTGTGGTTTATGTTGTATATATATATGTGGTATATACATATGTGTGTGTTTGCACGCTTCATAAACTGTATGAAATAAATATTATTTAATTATACAGAGGTATGTTTAGATAGATACACCTTCGAACATACCGAGGAGTTCTTCAATAATTAATATTTCACATAACGAGGGAAAATCAACTTTTAAATTGTTCCTGACAACACTTATTCCCCGACGCAAAAACGACAAAATAAAATAGATTTTTTTTTCATCCTCGATTTTAAAAGATTTCTGGTAAAGACCCCGATTCCGCCTTCAATGAGAAGTTCTCTGACCAGCTACCTCCAAGGAGATATCTCCCCAGAACAAAGTCGCAAGTCGCCACGATTTCTCCCTTTTCCCATACATCGTTCTACAGTTCCGAAAAAGATAATGGACAAGCGTATGCTTCGAGAACAAACAATATTTTCCATTATTACCACTTCGAATGCATACGAGAATGCAACGCAGAAAAAGAACATGCGTTTTCGGGGAGCGTCTAGTCTCGATCCAATGGCTTTCGACACACGCCGAATAGAGATTTGGGAGATTTGGAAAAAAAGAAAAGAAAAGAAGAGGCAGCGAGTAAGAAGAATAAAAGAAAAAAAAAAAAAAAGAACTAAATAACTTGCGGAAGTGCAAATGTGGTAAAAGGCGCCGGTTTCACTTCATTTGACGCGCTAGAGCAACAGATAAAAAAGCATATCGGAGAGGGGGGTGGGCCGCCCCGCTCCATGTAGAAAAAGAGAGAAAGAAAAAATAGAATGAAAAATCGTTCCGTTTTGTTATATTCTTCTTTTGTTTCGGATTAGCAATAAAAGTGTGCTGTGTAAGTTTCCACTCCTTGATATTTTGGTTGGTTATTTTTTTTTAAATTTTTGGGGTTATTCGTGAGATTTTATATTAAATTAAGAACTTTGAGAAACAGATATCATTGAAAAGTGATAATCGCGTTGAAATCAGCCCCTTTTTGAGCGTTTTTTGAATCAGGTGTGATTCTATGATATCAGGAGGGGCGCACAGGTTGTAAACAAAGGTCATGGGTTCAAAATTTACACGCACGGTGAAGGAGAGAGAGTAGTGTATTTGCGGGGGTATTTGCGGGAATTGAGGGCCGCAATTCCTGGGCACGGTGATATCAGGAGGCGCGCACAGGTTGTAAACAATGGTCGTGGGTCCAAAATTTACACGCACGGTGAAGGAGAGAGAGTAGTGTATTTGCGGGGCTATTTGCGGAAATTTGCCGCCACTCAATTACATGTATACAGTAACTAAAGTATAAACCAAAAGTAATCAATTCACCCAGACACGTAAAAATGCATTTTTACTAATTAACCACGGTATAATGATTAACTACTTACTCTATTCCGTTTAATAAATGTTAGGCGTGAAGTATTAAGTATTGACAAAAAAAATATGTTTATACACGCACATATACATACACACATCTATATATATACATATATATATATACACACATATATACACACACATATATATACACACAATTATATATATATGTAATCCATTTTTTATAAAACTCCTTCACAAGGAGAAAGTTCAACAGCTAGCATTCATAAAGTACAAAGATGCAGTCGGGTCTCATATTCAAGAGAACTCAGAAGTCTAATTTAAAACTTTATTTCAGAGCGGCAACACAGCACATCTGTCCTTCTGGACAATATAGAATCAAAAGCCACAGAGTTCACTCTGCTCTCACACAAGTACATCCAAGAGCGCTGACAACAAGAATTTTTCCACAACAAAACAGCTTAATAGGCGAATTAACTGCAATATCAGCAAAACGCGAAAACATGTTCCGCCAACACCTGGGAAATTGCTGTATAGACAGAAACTTTACAGCTTTAGGACAGAAAGGAATGTTAAGTGGAAAATACTTCGTTGATTAAACCATTTAGAGGCTGATAAAGATATTTAGATGAATTAAAATGGGAGAGAGG
>CM063500.1:126304360-126306860 GCA_032207245.1 Pardosa pseudoannulata | reverse complement strand
AAAATGCCAAAACATTTTTCCCTTGCAGAATATAAAATATTTCCGACAAATATATATATATATATATATATATATATATATAAATTATATGCACACACGTGAAAATGTGTGTTTATATAATGTGTGTGTATGTATGCATACTTATATGTATGTATATATATATATGTGTGTGTGTATGTATGTGTACATATATATGCGCGTATATGAATATAAATACATACACACACATATATATACCTGTAAATGGAAGTAAATATTCATAAGGCATATTCGGGCATACTGAGTATTATGTATTAATATTGAGTATTATAATTGAGTATTATGTATGGCCTATTGTGCTTTGTGTAACGATTTAGTTTCTAGAGCCCACACAAAACGAAAGTTCTGGATACGCACTTGGATGTTCTACTAAATTTACATTTAAAAATAGAAGCTGAGATGCAAAATTAAGAACTTACAGTCCAAGTAGGTTCGAAATCGAGTCTTGGTGAATAAGGCTTTTCGAAATCGTCATTTTCATGCACACGTACAAAAATCATGTGATGACTACGGAAAAAACATTCGATACAAGGCCATCGTGTCGTTCTAAGAGAGGAGGGAATTACAAGACAAAAAAAAAAATTCTTCCTCGACCAATAAAAAGGCCAAATCCTACAACGAAAAATGCATGAATATTTCAACGCAAGTTTTCGAGCACACACAAAAAAGAGCTGTAGGTTTTTCGAATGTACACGTACGTGGCAATAAATTAGAAGGGGCATTGCATGAATCATGCACTCGGAGAAACAATACGTACCTGGAACGTTCCTTAGCCCCTTTAACATGTCAAAGTTGTCGGAGGAAGGTGAGGAATTTTTTTTACGAGTGTTATTTGAATAACAATTATGATATAAAAGACAAAAAGTCGCAGTACCCGTACGGCATGTTTACTTTTTTTTATTTCTTTTTGGCATCGAGGAAATATCGCCAAAGAAGAGCCAAAACCTGCTCCAAGACATTATGGACTGTGCATTTTCATGTTTAAATTGTAATCGGCATGTTGACTGACAACTGCGAAGCATTGTTAGCAGCCAATAAGGCAAACGTTTTAACGAAGAGATATACACATGTAAACTCGACAAGTCTTGCATATAAGTATTAATAACTTCTCCTTTTTAGGCTCACCTGAATTAGAAAATGGTGTATCGCAATCGTGAAACGCAAGTTTCATAGTTACTTTAGGTTAATATATTTAAAAAACCTAGGGATGCAGCAGGTGCATATGTATATATGAAATGTGGCAAGTCATTTTTCATGGGGAATGTATGTCATCATTCTATTCACGGGTTATAATTAATAAATTAATATTTACACACACATGCGTATACATCATGTATACACATATGTGTGTACATACATGCATATGAATAAATATATGTAATATGAATGTACACAGGAATCCTTATGGAATGTTATAATTCCTCATACCACCTTCGCTACGCCACTGTATATGTATATGTGTATGTATATATGTATATATATATATATATATATATATATATATATATATATATATATATATGTATATATGTAAATATATGAATATATGTATATATTATATATGTAAATATATGAATATATGTATATATATATATGTATATATGTATATACACACACACACACACACACACACATATATATATATATATATATATATATATATATATATATATATATATATGTAATATATATATATATATATATATACACATATATATATATATGTATATATATATGCATATATATATATATATATATATATATATATATATATATATATATGTATATATACACACATATATGTATATATACACACACATATATATATACACACACATATATATATATACACACACACATATATACATACATATATATATATACACACACACATATATACACGCACACATACATATATACATATACACAAGCACACACAATATATGTATATATACATATACACACATATATACTCATATATACACACATATATATATACACATATACATACATATACAAATATATATATATATATATACATATATATATATATATAGAAAGAGAGAGAGATACGAGGAGTGAATAAGGAGTAATAAGGAGTAAATATACAGATAAATACATATAAAACACGAATATACAGATAAAACACGTTCACATATGTGTGTATGGGGGGGGCGCCATTGACTTAGGAAAAAAATTATTTCCAAATGAATTTTGAAACTAAACAACCAATATATTAATATTCAGTAATAATAAAATAGTTAAGTCTAAACACACACAAAAAGTATACAAGTGTTCATTTTATTTAAGGAAAGCGATTTTAGAGTAAACAGAAAAAAAAGTTACAACAAAAATAAAAAAAAATAACCAACAATTAAAATAGCCAAGTGATAATGAATATAACTGAGTGCAGTGACCCCCCCCTCACCATGGGGTATAGTTTGCTACAAGTGCTACTCCT
>CM063500.1:126291860-126294360 GCA_032207245.1 Pardosa pseudoannulata | reverse complement strand
TTGTTTGCATGTTAAAGTACAATAGCAGATATAATTAAATACTTTTAGAAATATTTTTAAAAATTTAAAATATTATTCATTACATTTTTAATGAGTAAAATGAATGTAATTTCTGCAATATTTAAGTTTATAATGCATAATCTTAAAAAATTTTGGTTGCATGTTAAGGTACACTAATCGATATAATTAAGTAGTTTGTTTTAGAAATATATTAAAAATTTTAAAATATAATTCATTACATTTTCAATCTATAAAATGAATGTAATTTCTGCAATATTAAAGTTTATAATGCATGAAATTAAAAAAAAAAATTTGGACCGCATGTTAAGGTACAAAAATCAGTATAATTAAATGCTTTTAGAAATTTTTCTAAAAATTTAAAATATTATTCATCACATTTTCAATCTCTAAAATGAATGTAATTTCTGCAATATTTAAGTTTATAATGCAAAAGTAAACAAATTTTGGTTGCATGTTAAGGTACAATAATAGATATAATTAAATACTTTTAGAAATATTTTTAGAAATTTAAAATATTATTCATTACATTTTCAATCTATAAAATGAATGTAATTTCTGCAATATTTAATTTTATAATGCAAAAGTAAACAAATTTTGGTTGCATGTTAAGGTACAATAATAGATATAATTAAATACCTTAAGAAATATTTTTAGAAATTTAAAATATTATTCATTACATTTTCAATCTATAAAATGAATGTAATTTCTGCAATATTTAATTTTATAATGCAAAAGTAAACAATGTGGTTGCGTATGTTAAGGTACAATAATAGATATAATTAAATACTTTTAGAAATATTTTTAAAAATTTCAAATATTATTCATTACATTTTCAATCTATAAAATTAATGTAATTTCTGCAATATTTAAGTTTATAATGCATAAACTTAAAAAACTTTTGGTCGCATGTTAAGGTACAGTAATTGATATAATTAAATACTTACATGGGCTGATATATGTGATGCATTATTAGTTTGTTTACAACTGTAAAAATATTTTTGGGGGGCAATGTCGAATAAATCCTGTAAAACAGAAATCCACTTTTACGAAGAGATAATTTATTCTCTCGACTCACCTCATCAGAACATGCTTTATTCCACTGCAAAATAGTTTGTCCCACCGGTGTCAATATTTCCAAATCCGCCATTGCTGATGTTTGCATGTATAAAAACCAAAAACCAAAAACGAAAAATATACCACGATCTCGTCCAACAATTACGGTAAATGCAAAAGCGAAAAAAAATCCTTTAGTTTATTCTCCACAGACACTTAAATCCTTTCCAAAGTTCCAATCCGAATCACACACTTCAAACAATTCCTGTCCATGTGGTAAAACTTCGAAACCAAAGCATAGCGAATTTCTAGCCCTACTGGGGTGCGTGAAGCTCCGTTCTCGAGTGAGAGCAGACGATCGGATGCAAGTTGGTTGGTAGAGTTTTCGGCCGACAGAGGGCGCTCCCTTAAAGAGGATAATTTTATTTTACTTATTTTTCTTTTTTTTTTCTTTCTGTTTTCTTAATGCGATGATAAAAGCTGTTGAATATTCTGAATTTTCGTCTTGTCTGTTTTTCGTTAATTCGCTATAAGGGTTTTAGTTTTCTTTGTAAGAATACAGGTTATTAATTAGTCTCTTACTTTCGCAGTTGTAACGAGTTAGAATTCATCTTTTATAATTCTTTTTTAATTTGTCTTTCATTTTAACTCTTTGCTTGAGGAATACATTTGAGAAAAACTAGTCAAAAATTGAATTTTATTTGAGAAAAACTAGTCAAAAATTGAATTTATTAGATAAAATAATTCGCAGTTGTAACGAGTTAGAATTCGTCTTTTATAATTCTTTTTTGCTCTCTTCGAATTTGTTTTTCATTTTAACTCTTTGCTTAATATATTTGATAAAAACTAGTCAAAAACTAAATTTATTAGATGAAATAATTCACAGTTGTAAGAGTTAGAATTCGTCTTTTACAGTTCTTTTTTTTGCTGTCTTCGAATTTGTCTTTCATTTCAACTCCCTGTTTGTGGAATACATTTGAGAAAAACTAGTTAAAAATTGAATTTGTTATGTTATTATCATCTTAAAAATGTTAGAAATTGTTTATTATTGAAAGAAGAAAAAATTTAAACAAAATAAAACTACATTTTTCAGTATTTTCACATGCATGTGAAATCTTAATAGATGACAGTCATTTTTGTTTTAAAGATAGCAAAATAAATCCAATGACATCATTTATTTTCTCATGTTATATTACTTTTTTCTTTAGTTTAAAATTAAATAACGCTGTGTATTATTGTAAAATGTCGATAAACGTTTCGACGCATTTCCATTACTTAATAATATTGCTGTTTATCATGAAATAAATTAGAATACACTTTCTTCTTCTAAAATTATTTTGCATATTTCCGAATTGAACATAAATACATGATGCTGTTTTATTTACAGGACAGGTGATATTTAGCCCATTCCTGTCCAGATAAAAAT
>CM063500.1:126276860-126284360 GCA_032207245.1 Pardosa pseudoannulata | reverse complement strand
CGTTTTAACATACAAATGAATAGAAGTAATCGGGATTAAGTTATTTCGATAACAATAAACGATTGATAACATTAAGCGGAGTCCACTGAAATATTAGAGAACAGGGATGGATGGAACAGTTTTAACAATATTGTTTAGTACGAATCATTTTCTACTGGTACAACATTCTACGTTTCAGAGTAACAAATCGAAACATTTTAGCACGTTTGAAAAATAAAAATTTTATGGTAATTTAAAATTGTAAGTCTATAAAAACAATTAGCATTTAAAACGTTCTATTCCTCCCTCACAAAAGGAAGGGAATATATTTTTGAAAGTTAACCTTTTACAGGCCGAATTCGAATTCAGATATATTTTAAATTATTTTTTTGCATATCTTGCCTTCTAATGCTTCAGTTAAGGTATGTGAGTCATTTAATTGCGGAAAAAAAATTTCTTTTGAGATTTTCATGATGTTCCCAATTGGGAACACTGGCCACTTCTGACTATACACTGGATTCACAAATTGAGTAGAATGATGTATATAATAAATATTTAATAATAAAGAAAATAATTAGAATGAATTTAAAATTTATTTTTCAATTTAAGGACAGATATCGATAAAGTTTAAAAATTATAAATTTAAATGAAAACATTTTCGTAAACAAATATCAAAAACATGAGTTTATACCTTTATGATATGATATATTGGAAATCAATGGAGATGCAATTTTTTCTTGCACTCATTGCAAGCTAATCTTGCATTTAATGTGTACTGTGCACATCTACCTCGTGTTGTTTGTACAAGAAAATGGCCATCCCTTTTTCTCTGTGATATAGGGCGGTAAACTATAGGTTTAGGTTGAGGCCAAACTTTCTTTGGTGCAATTCTTAGAAGATCGGTTGTAACTTGTAGTTCACAGACAAAATGCATTCAACACCTTTGAAAATAGTATCTGAGAAGCGAACGCATTAGACTGCTTATAGAATTCAAATGCCCTTTCATAAAATTAGGGAATTCCCTTTCATTTCCTACCCCTTTCAAGAAATACTCTCCTTGGAGGAAATTATTTCGTCGAGTATAGCGGCAACAGTCCATTGTTCCCAATTGGGAACATCAATAATTAATAAATTATTCCAGGTACGTTTCTGATTATTAATTTCGAATTTCATATTTTTTAAATAAATTAAAGTTGTTTTAAGGATACCAATCGGATTTTAGGAGCATTAGATGTTTTTTTACATTTATGTGATTTTTTAATATGTGCTCTATAGAAAACGATGAAAAGGGACATTTTTATGATTTTTTATACATTTTTCTACTAATCGTAGAAATATAGCTTTTATTTTAAAAAATCGAGTAGACCTTTTACTACATTTGCTAATTTTTTTGTATCAATATTGATGAAATTTAATTTTAAATAATTTTATTAATATAATGTTTCCTTTTGGGAATAATGGACTATAAAATGTTAAAACATATGCATAATTTTCAAAAAATATGAAAATTAACAGGTTGTGTGTCACTCATTTATATACGCTTTATTGATCTATTTTTATACTTCAATATCATATAAAGGATGTGAAATTGGCTTCAATTAAATAAATAATACGAGCATTCGAAAACACTCGTGGTTAAAAATGTCTGCCGTGTTACCTACTTCAGCATTTCGCCATTTGTTTTTGTTTATTTTTTACCTATCACTTATAACTCATTTTTTCCCTCTTTTTGCTGTAAGTTATGCATGCCAGAGGTGTATTACTTATTTACTTTTTTTTGTCGACCGTGTTTTTGTTTTACTTTTATTTTCCGCAAAGTCATTGACTCGCGGCAATTTTCGAATCCTATGTAGCACATCTACGCCACGGCAATGAATGTGCACATTTGTTTTTTATTTTGTTTTACTTTTTTTATTTACTTTTCTTCAATGGGTGGTGGAAGATATTAATTGTGTCATAACCTGTATACTTGCTTTAAATTCCTCTCTCCAGACAATTTATGTTTACTTACTAACTATTTCGAAAAAGGGTAAAGTTTTAAGATCGGACTAACCGATTTCGGAATGCAAGCAATTGAAATACCGTTTTTCTCTTGCCCGAACTTGGATCGGGCATTCCAAAATGGGCACATTCGCTTTGCCCGAACGGAGCTCGGGAGTCACAGGCAAGGGGTTAATATTGTTTCCATTTTTTTTATCGTTACAGTTAGCCTAGAATTTTCCTTGCTTTTAAATAATTATATCATATACAGTGCTGCCTTCCTATAAATGCAAGCTTTTGTATTAATATTTAATATTATATATCATGGTTTTCTAAACTTTTTGGGGAGGTTAGCAACGTTTACGGAAATTTTGTGGGACCGCAATAAACAATGAGCAAATAAGATAAGCACGTGAATTAAATTGCTAGTTTCTTCATTTGTACCGTAATATACAATTGCTCTTTTAGGCAATTAATTTTAGTTTTCAATTCTAAGACATAGAACAAAGGGAAAATTTAAAATAAATTAAAAAAATATATAATACAACAATAAAAATAAATTAAGTAATTAAGTAAATTCAAATATTAACTGCAGTGCCCATTAATTGTTACCATTTGGAAGGTCAGTATTTAGTAAACCCTACCGCGCATGTGTTGCCAAAACACTTTGATTTTAGCATACGCAGGGCTTTTGATGACCTGCCGGCTTCACGTGCATAGCAATTTACAGTACAACCGTAAGATCGGAAATTTTGACACCAAAAATTTTTTGGTGTGCAAAGCTACAAACGAAATTGAGATGAATTTCTTTATATTTCCTAATTTTAAACCCTCAAAAATCTATTGAAATAGAATACTGAAGAATCTGCGTTTATACGAAAAAGGATTTGTTACTAAGCTTTCAAGTGTGGACACAAAACTTAAGATATTCGTTCTAACACATGATGTAAAATAATGATATGTAGAAAATGTACAATATATATATATATATATATATATATATATATATATATATATATATATATATATATATATATATATATATATATATAACTGTAAAAATCTTAGACTGGTAAGAAAATAAATAATTCTATTAAAGTGGTTTGTATAATTACATTTAGGTTTTACATTAAGATATACATACTTTACAATATTACAATCTCCTATAATATTTTATCAATTATTACAATATATGTGTATATGCATGCATGTATATGTGTGTATTATATCCACATACATACTTTTTCATATATATATATGTTTATATATTTATGTGTGTACATACATATATATATATATGCATGTATATTTATGTATATATATGTATATATATATGTATATGTATATATATGTTTATATATTTATGTGTGTACATACATATATATATATATGCATGTATATTTATGTATATATATGTATATGCGTTAATATGTGTATATATGTTTATGTTATTAAGTATATGTATACATGTATATATATGTTTGTAAATTTGTTCATATGTATATGTACACATATATATGAAGATATATGTATGTATATGTGTATGTATATATATCTGTATGTGTGTTCATATATATATGTATATGTATATGTGTATGTACGTGCTTGAATATATATACATATATGTGTATATATATATATATATATATGTACAAAGGTGTATATAATTATGCTTATAAGTATATATATATATATATATATATATATATATCAATAAATTTGTTCATATAAATATGTATACACACATATGAACACACAGATATATATATATATATATATATATATATATATATGTCAATAAATTTGTTCATATATATATATGTATACACACATATATGTATATATATATATATATATGTATACACACATATATATGTATAAAGATGTATACATTTATGCTTCTATATATATATATATGATTACATATATATGTATGTGTATGTATATATGTACATATATATATGTGTATGTATATATATATATATATATATATATATGTATGCATAAAGATGCATATGTTTATGCCTTTAAGTATATATATATATATATATATATATATATATATATATATATATATATATATATATATATATATATATATATACATATATATGTATATATATGTATACACGCATATATATGTATAAAGGTGTATATGTTATGTTTATAAGTATGTACATATATATGTATATATTCGTACATATATATGTATATATATGCATATATGTTTATGTTTAAGTATATGTGGACACAGAGACACACACACATATGTATATATATATATATATATATATATATGTATGTATATATGCGTTTGTATGTATATGTTACGAATTCATATATATATTCGTATATATGTGTGTATATGCATATATGTATATGTGTACATATATAGATATATGTATATATGTATTATATATTTGTCAAATAGTTCCACCTTGAATATGAAGTACTTCATATTTAACTGAGTATTTCGTACTACGTATCAACGAGTTCCCACTCTATAAATATGTCGAGGATAACGAGACACAAAATGTCCGTCCTCCCGATGGTTTGGTTTCTCATCTACCGTTATTAATGCATTCGCGTCACAGATCAGCAGTCGCGTTCTCTCTCACTTGTTCTCATACCTCCTCGTTAGTATTGCACAAACGCTTTATCTTAAAAAAAAAATTTGTTTAAATAAAAACGCTTTAGATCTACATGACGAATATTAAATTCAGTATATTTTGGGGTTTAAGTAACAGTTTTTTTGGTCTGTTTAAAATTAGAAATATATTTGATAGATTTGACAGACCCTGATATTAGCTTTTAAAAACAATTTCTCTTTGGTGTTTACGATTTACGATGTAGAATTTATGAAATGTTTTGATTTTGGTCAACAAATCGGAAGTTTCATTTAAACAACGGAAGTTATAGTTAATCACTAGAACTGTGGGGGTGTCGGTTTACCTAAAAGAGTGATCTAGTTCGAACTGAGCCCAATTGTTACGAATTTGTATTGTTCTAAAAGTACACTGTATTTAGACGCGATGATACCGATTTATTTCTAGACATTAAATTATCATAATTGATAAAAAATTATAAGTATTACCTTATAGAAAAATATATAGCCTAAGTTATCTGTCTGTCTGTCCTCGAATTAATTAAGCTGTTGGACCTGATATGGATAAAGGCATCCATGTCGGATTCTTGATGAGTTAGGATTAGCAAACTTCAGAGCGTGTCTTCGAAATCTCCCCTTCCCCCTTTTTCGAGCGTTTATTGCCATTATTTAGAGCCCTATTTCCCTCGGTTAAGAGCAGGAGTTGATTAAATTCATCAATTTATCACATTATAAGTAGATGAATACATTTTTTCTTGTAACTAAATTCTTCTTAAATTAACCGTGGTCATCTTTATTTACCAAAACTGTCGAATATTGTATTATTACAATTATGTTGTTGAAATACAAGGCTAGAAGGCTAAGAATAATGGAAGAAGTTCCATATTCCAGAAGTAATCCCGATGATGGTCCCGATTTCAGATATTGAGCGTCCAACAAGGTTCAAAATATATTTTCAGCATTCGAATGCTGTATTACTACAGTAAAGGTAATCAAATGCAAGACCATTAAGCTAAGAATACTGACAAAGGTTTAATATTCCTGTAGAAAAAGCCTTTGAGAATCGTAGTCCTCACTTGGTGAACGGCCAACTTGACAATTTTTATGAATACATATGTGACGATGTGGCACCCAAATGGGTTATTTCCTAGAAGCCCTTTCATCACTGTCGAATTTTGTATTATTACATTAATGTTCTTGAAATACAAAGCTAGAAAGCTAAGAATAATGGAACAAGTTAGATATTCCTGAAGAAATCCCGATGATGGTCCCGATTTCAGATATTGAGCATCCAACAAGGCTCAAAATTTATTCGCGTCATTCGAAAGTTTTATTATTACTATGATGTTATTCAAATACCAAACCAGAGAGCTAAGAATGAGGATACAGGCTTTATAGGCCTGAAGAAAAAAGCCTTAAGGAATCTTAATCCTTACATGGTGGAATCCCAACTTGGCAATTTATCTACACTAATATTTGGCAATATCTACACATGGCTTACTATACAGAAGACGTGGTACCCACGTGTAAGCTATTCCCTTGAAATCTATTTAATGGCCCATTTTGATTTTCATAGCTTTTCAAACCTCTTCTGAAATACTCAAATCAATAGCAGGTAGACTAACAAAGTTGTCATCTCGCAGATCTTGAGACTCAAAATGTGCTTTCAGCATTCGAATGATGTATTATTACAGTCATGTTATCCAAATCCAAGAGCAGCAAGCTAAGAATAATGGTATAGGTTTAATATTCCTGTAGAAAAAGCCTTTGAGTATCATAGTCCTCACTTGGTGGACGGCCAACTTGACAATTTTTATGGATATATATGTGACGATGTGGCATCCAAGTGGGTTATTTTCTAGAAGTCCATTCATCATTGTGTAACAAATGAATCTAGACTCTCTAGGGTATTTAGGACTCTATAGGGCCCTCTATAGGGTATACCAAAAAAGAACTGAGTTCGAGGCTTGCTGTCGACCGGTATGGTCGTGTACTGTTACGGCTACGAAAATCCATGCCACTGTGCGATTCGAAACCACAAACTCCGGTACCGAAGACCAGCACCCTAACCAATCGGCCAGCGTTCGGTGTTTGCGACCTATCATATAGAAGTTATGAAATGTTTTAATTTTGGTCAACAAATCGGAAGTTTCACTTAAACAACGGAAGTTGTTGTTCATCACTATAACGACGGGAGTGTCGGTCTACCTAAAAGAGCGATCTGGTTCGAAATGATTCCGAATATTTCGAATTTGTGTTGTTCCAAAAGTACACAGTATTTAGACGCAATGATTCCGATTCATTTCTAGGCATTAAATTATCATAATTGATAAAAAATAATAAGTAAAAATGTATAGGAACACTGTATAAGCCATTTCCTAGACATTTGGATTTTCATAGCTTCAAAAACCCTTTTTCTCTAGTGAAACATCCAAATTCGAATTCATATATTGAGCGTCTGACAAGGTTGTCATCTTGGAGATCCTAAGACGCAAAATGTGTTTTCGGCATTCGAATGTTGTACTATTACATACAATAATGTTATTCAAACACAAGACTAGAAAGCTAAGAATAAGGATACAGGTTTTGTCTGGTTTGGTTTGGAGTGCTACGATCTACTTTTTGCAACACGAGGGCTAATGAGACCGGGACCTACAGCTTAAAGCCGATTCCGAACGGCTACGAACATCCATGCCACTGTGGGATTCGAAACCACGAACTCCGGTACCGACGATCAGCGCCCTAACCATTCGGCCAGAGTTCGGCGTTTAGATCTATCATGTAGAAGTATTGAAATGATTTGATTTTGGTCAACAAATCGGAATTTTCACTTAAACAACGGAAGTTATAATTCATCACAATAACTGCGGGAGTGTCGGTCTACCTAAAAGAGCGATCTGGTTCGAACTGACCCTGAATATTTCAAATTCGTGTTG
>CM063500.1:126269360-126271860 GCA_032207245.1 Pardosa pseudoannulata | reverse complement strand
TAGCAGTGGTTTTCAAACTTTATTCCACGGAAGCCTTTTCTTACCATATATATAGCAACGGAAACCATGAATTATTACTTAAGGAGAAACTAAAATATCTCCTTGTAAGACATACAAAAGTGGTTCTCAAACTTTGTTCCACGGAAGTCTTTTTTTTTACCGAAATCAGTAATCTGCGTTGTTAGTTGCTTCTGAATATTTCGAACATTTGAACTGAAGGAAATTCGATTTTTAAATTAGAAACTGAACAAAAACTACAGCAATGTTCTACTGTTCAATTAACCAACATCGTATGGGGTACAATGAAAGAACAATGAAGTTATTATAAAATATCTACATAGACATTTTTAAAAAGTTGCAATAAATTCGAAACCACAACCACATGGATTCGAACACACGACCTCCGGTTCTGAAGAGCAGAGCCATAACGTTCGGAAACCTCCCGGTAGTAACTGATAGTTTTAAGCCATTTTTAGCGTATAATTTTAAATATTAAGTTTATGTAACAAATTATACAACATATTATTACATTGCATTGCATCAAAAATAATCGTGTAACTAATCAAAAATAAATTATGTGAAAATATAACATCAACTTTCGGAAATCTGTATTAGAATTTTTTGAAGCAGTGCTTTATTTCTGTACCAACTTAACATTTACGTCGAACATTTCGGCGAATTTTTACTTTTCGAACGAATAAGTAGTCTATTTCTCGCTTTTCATTCCAGAAAAGGAACAATGAAGGAATTTAAAACGTTAATTCACGTCTCAAAAGAACAAATGAAACGTCAGTCTTAATCTATAACTAATTATTTAACGCATTCTCATTGTCATCGTATTGAAAGCAGGAAAGAAATTATTAAATCGTTCGATCATCACGGTATCGAGTGCCGAGGGAGAAATTCTGCGGGGAGTGCCATCTAGTGACAGTTATAAAAAATAAAAAAATACTAAAGAATTTATTTAATAATAAATGGGATAATGAATGTTTGACATTTTTAATACATGAATGAAAACTTTTGACGAAAAGCTATACATTATTAAGATGGCTTATTTTTATTATGATCAAACATTGAAATAAACTCTCCTGATTTTAATTTAAGTAATAATATTTATTAAAGTTATTAATTTAATAATAAAATCTGAGAGTAACTAATTAAGATAATTTCTTTTGAAATATTTTAATCAGTGCAATTTTATGTTGCGATTAATAATTATGTTTTTAAAGATAAATATTTAATAACTTTTTTTTTGGTAATTTGCGATACATTTATGATTTGATTATGAAATCATAAAATTCGAATAAAAGCGAAATTTGGTTAATTTTTTTTAAAGAAGAATCAAATTACTTTAGACAAAAGTGTGGATATAAATATATGCATTATATATTTATAAACTAAATTAATTGAATGACAAAATATTAATTTTCTTTAAAAATATTTTCTAACAAAACACTTTATGAAACTTGTTATATAATTTTTGGCATATTTAATGGAAAATGTTTAAAAGGTAAAATTAAAAAAAAATGATTTAACGTTAAAATAACTAAAACACAGGATTGCGTTGTAATTATTTTTAGCTTTAGTTTGAAACTCAGAAATAACGTTAAGCCACTTATGCTTCTAAGTAGAATAAATTTTATTAAAACGTCTCATTAGTATAAAATTTTCAAAATTTTCACTTTTTAAAATTTTATATATTAAATTACAATTATTTATGCATATTTTCGTTATCTTTAAAATAGAAATACAGTTATAGCAAATTAAATTTCGATGAATAATCAGTTGCACGAAAACTAGGAGAAAGGGATAATTATTTGTATAAGTGGAAAAAAATCACTTATACGAGGATAAGGGAATAAGGCAAAATTATTCGTGTAAGTGAATACGAAAATCCATTTACACGATGAACAGGGAAAAGGATAACTATTAGTATAAGTGAATACAAAAAATCTCTTATACGAGGACAAGGGGATAAAGGATAATTATTTGTAGAAAGGGATACAAGGATTCACTTACACGATGACCAGGGAAAGGAATAATTATTCGTATAAGTGAATACAAAAATTGTTATTCAAGGACAAGGGAGTAAGGCAAAATTATTTGTGTAAGTGAATACGAAAATTCATTTACACGATGATCAAGGGAAAAGAATAATTATGCTTATAAGTGAATACAAAAAATTACTTATACGAAGAGAAAGGGAAAGGGTTATAATTATCCATATAAGTGAATACGAAATTTCACTTACACGATGATCAAGGAAAAAGAATAATTATGCTTATAAGTGAATACAAAAGAATACTTATACGAAGAGAAGGGGAAAGGGTTATAATTATCCATATAAGTGAATACGAAAATTCACTTACACGATTCTCAAGAGAAAAGAATAATCATGCTTATAAGTGAATACAAAAAATTACTTATACGAAGAGAAGGGGAAAGGGATAATTATCCATATAAGTGAATACGAAATTTCACTTACAGGATGATCAAGGAA
>CM063500.1:126261860-126266860 GCA_032207245.1 Pardosa pseudoannulata | reverse complement strand
GTACCAGTCCAGGAAACAACGGCGAGAGAACTTTTGCCGCTCTATAAGCGGCTTAGAAAAAAAAAATAGTAAGATTTTAGAAACGAAATGGAAACATTCCCTTTGGGTTTTGTGTTCGTATGTTTGCGACTGTGTTTATATATATATATATTTTTTTCCCGCCAATTCTGGAAAATTTCGCGAAGTTTGATTTAAAAATAGAGGATAGAGAAATCTGATACGTCCGAAGTGTACTGTGATTTATATCGAACGAAGGAAGGGGGGCTTCGAGAGGTGGACTTTGTTTCGGAAGGAAATGAAAACCTGGATACTTTATTTTAAGATGGTACTGTTTATTATTAGCTTTATTCATACGTGGTAGAAACGCATTATAGGAATGTAAAGAAAAAAAAGTGGACGTTGAGGTGTAAATATGTTCTAATATTTAATTTAATTTTGTTAAAAGTTTTTTGATATAGATGTATATATATATATACATCTACACACACACACACACATATATATATATATATGTGTGTGTGTATTGTCACGAAGATTCGAATGAACACACCGCTTAACTTAACAGATGAATTTATTGAAGCTAAGTAGCAACTCGAAACTTTACAAGATTGGGAAGTTACCTACAATAGTGGGTATCAGCTTTTATACCCGAACAGAATATTCGAGAAATAACTAATTTACATATTAATGAAAGATCTAGAATGTTCAAGAACATTAGGAAACAATAAATAACATTTTTAAAATTAAAAATCCGTACTTTGGATAAACCGCCATGGCAAGCATCGAACCCACAATCTTCGGGCCTGGGTCGCATGCTTTAACCATTCGGCCACTCAGCTCGTTGGCTCAGCTTCTTTATGCGGCATTGCTCCTTTCTCCAAAAGACAGCGTCTCGCTGCTATTTAGATCTGGAGCGTGTCAAAGGTCCCTTGTAAATTTCTTTTGACTTCTCTTCCGGAAGAACGACACCTGGATTTCGTCCATCTTCACTTTCGGTCTGCTTCGTCGGATCATGGTACGGCTTCATACGTAAAACATGGACAACGTCTTTTGGTTTTCTTTTTCGGGAGGCAGGATCGAAATCTTGCACTTCATAGGTAACGTCGGATAAACGGCGCAACACTTGATAGGGACCAAAATACCTCCTTAAGAGCTTCTCTGAAAGACCGACCTTTCGGACCGGGGTATAAACCCATACGAGGTCTCCAGGACTATAAGACACCACTCGGTGCTTAGAGTCATAACGTCGACGGTCTTTATCTTGCGCTCTCAGAGTATGCGTTCGAGCCAACTGTCTCGACTCTTCTGCTCTGGAAATGGTCTTGGCTATGTAATCGTTAGTTGCATCATCAGGGCAGAATGGAAACATCGTGTCCAGAGTCGTTTCGGCTTCACGTCCATGAACTAGGTAGAACGGGGTGAATCCTGTTGTCTCCTGCTTAGCAGTGTTATAGGCGAACGTCACAAATGGTAGAATTTCGTCCCAGTTTTTCTGTTCGGTGTTAACATACATGGACAGCATATCGGCTACAGTTTTGTTAAGGCGCTCCGTCAAACCATTTGTCTGGGGATGATAGGCCGTCGTCATGCGATGATCGATATTACACATATCGACGAGAGCGGAAACAAGTCTGGATTGAAAAACGGCACCACGCTCTGTAATAATGACTCGAGGAGCTCCATGTTTTAGAAGAATCTCTTCGAGGAGGAACTTGGCTACTTCTTCGGCTTCAGCAGCTGGTAAAGCTTTAGTTATTGCATAGCTTGTACAATAATAGGTGCAGACTGAGATCCATTTATTACCATGGGCAGATTTAGGGAATCTTCCAAGCAGATCTATCCCAATTCGATGAAAAGGTACGACAGCAGGAGGGATAGAAACCAAGCGTCCAGGTGGTAGTTGTGGAACGGATTTTTTCCTTTGGCATTCTCGGCAATGCATGACATATCTAACAACATTTCGGTACATCCCCGGCCAATAAAGTCTTTTCCGGATCCTGTCGTACGTTTTCGCAAAGCCAAGATGCCCTGCGGTAGGCGCGTCGTGGAAATGTTTAAGTATGTCTGCACGTAGATGTTTGGGAATGACGGGCACCCATGTCTTTCAAGCTGGATCAAAATTCTTTCGGCATAGGACTCCATCAATTAACTCAAATTGCCTTTCGGTGAATGAGCCGATCTTCGGAAGGATCATTTTTGCTATGTCTGGATGTTTCTTCTGCTTGACAGCGAGGTCTATACTCGTGGTTACAGCTAAAAATTGATCTTGCGTCTCAGTCTCTTCATCTACTGGATTCCCCGAGAGAGCGTCGGCATCGTTATGCTTCCTACCCGATTTGTATTTTAATGAAAAATTATGTTCTTGGAGTCAAAGAGCCCACCTTGCCAGTCTGCCTGAGGGATCCTTGAGATTCATAAGCCAGCACAATGAATGGTGATCTGTCACAACCGTAAAATGTCTTCCAAACAGGTATGGCCGGAATTTATTGATAGCCCATACGACGGCAAGGCATTCACGTTCTGTAGTAGAATAATTTTTTTCGGCCTTTGTCAGGGTCCTAGAGGCGTACGCTATGACCTTTTCGACTTCATTCTGAATTTGAACCAGAACTGCTCCAATACCATATCCGCTGGCGTCTGTATGAATTTCTGTAGGGCATCTTTCGTCGAATATCCCCAATACTGGATCAGATGTAAGCGCCTTCTTCAGGTTGTCAAAAGCCTCTACCTCTTTAGAACCCCAATGAAATTTCGCATCGCCTTTCAACAGCACCTGCAGGGGCTCGGCGAGATAGCAAAAGCCTTTAATGAACCTTCTGAAGTAGGAGCAAAGCCCAAGAAAGCTTCGTACGTCATGTAAGTTCTGCGGAGTAGGGAAATTGGTCACGGCTTTCACTTTGTCAGGATCTGGACGGACACCGCTACTGGATACGAGATGGCCTAGGATTTTTACTTCTTTAGCAGCAAAAAGGCACTTCTTGGGGTTAAGTATGAGTCCAGCTTCTTGAATGCATTTCAGAACTGTCCTTAATCGGATAAGGTGGTATTCGTAACTTTCTGAGAAAACTACTATGTCGTCCAAGTAACATAGGCACATAGTCCATTTAAGATGGCGTAGCAAATTATCCATCATTCTTTCAAAAGTCGCCGGTGCATTGCAAAGTCCAAACGGCATGACTTTAAATTCGTATAAACCTTCTGGAGTAATAAAGGCAGTCTTTTCACGATCCGCTTCATCCACTTCTATCTGCCAGTAACCAGATCGGAGATCCATGGAAGAAAAGAACTTGGCGCCTTTTAAACAGTCTAGAGTATCGTCAATACGGGGCAGAGGATAAACATCCTTCTTCGTTATTCTATTCAGTTTGCGATAGTCCACGCAAAAAAGCGAGCTTCCATCTTTTTTTCTTATGAGTACCACAGGAGATGACCACGGACTCTCAGATGGCTTGTAGGAGCTCGATTAATTTGCGTTTTCTTTCACTGCTCAACTCAGGGGATATCATCTTGGTATAATCTGTATTGGAATTCGTCGACTTCTGCAGAGTACTCGTACTTTTTGTTGTTTCCGCAATCTCGCATATATGCCCTTCATCCAGGAGCTCAGCTTCGCCTACGTACATTCCTTTAGGAATTACTTGATCTTTGGCCTGCATGTTGACAATCCAAATTTCACTTCGTACATTATGGTACACGGATACCATAGATGGTATAGCAAGGTTTCTTTCTAGCAGCAATTGTCTATTGCCGTACACGATTACGCTTATGTTTCTTCCGACATCTAGTCCTGATACCGCTATTCTTGTCATTGAGCGTGTCTTAAGCTTGTAGTCCTTTGTGGCATACACCTTCCAAGCGTCTAGTGCCTTGGTTTCTTGGCCAGTATCTTCTAACAACAGTTCACTTCTGCCACAGTCTATCACAGCTTGAGAAGCTTCCAAAAAGTCCCATCCGAGGATTACGTCGTGACTACAATGCTGTAGGACGATGAATTCAACAGGCAGCTCTCGTCTATTTATAACGACACGCAGAACACATTTTCCCAGTGGCCTAACAAAATTGCCACTAGCGACTTTCAGCATAGTGTTCTTGGCGTCAGCGAACATAACTTTCTTTAAGGATCGACGAAACTTATCGGAGACGACAGAAAATGAGGCTTCAGAATCTACTAGAGCACGGATAGGCTGATTATCTACCAGAACGTCGAGGTGGTTGCCCGTCATCCTTGCGGCCGATGGAGGATTTTCATTACATGCGGCCTCACCTCCTCGAAAGGTCGCTCTGCTTAGTTTTCCTCGTTTCTGCGGCTTGGAGACAGCCTTCGGTATAGCGATGGGGATCTAAAGCTGCGATTCGGCGAACGACCTCGATTTGAGCTTGGCGACTGGGATCTAGCGGCTGATCGGTTGCTTTCTTTGGCGGCGCGACTGCTATTGTAATTTAATAGGCCTTCACGTCCAAAGTTTCTAAGGTAATCATCAAAAATAGCCTTTCGATCTTTGCAGTATCTTACAACATGTCCAGGTCGACCACAGTGAAAGCAGACGGGTCGATTATCTGTGGTACGCCATACGTCGGTCTTCCTACGTTTTTCGTTTGTTACATGTCAAAACTGGTCCCGGGCAGTCTCCGATCTCCTATATGTCGGTTGGATGCGGCGCTTGAGTATCGAGATGGGTTTCTGGAAGCCTGCATTAGAAATAGGATTTAGGGATCTTCCCACTTCTTCTCGGACAATGGCTTAAATGGATTGTAGTCCTATTTCCTGCTCCTCTGTTTGCGATGAAGTGAGGGTTTGTATTTCCTCACGAACGATTTTCCTGATTAAGGACGTCAAATCAAGGTCCGATGAATCAATGGAGGCTATTGGTACGACATTAGGTAATCTTGTAAACTTTTGATGCCTAATCCGTTTCTGATTAATTTCTTCAATATGCTGGCACCATTTAATAAAATCGGCTACCGTCTTAATTTCTTTTGTTAATAGTGCCTGATAAATA
>CM063500.1:126234360-126256860 GCA_032207245.1 Pardosa pseudoannulata | reverse complement strand
ATCGGCCAGCGTTCGGCGTATGCCCGGGCTGAGGAAAATAATAAGGGCAATTCAAAGGGGTTTTCGCTTATAAATATGGGTCTGGTTTGCCGATCATATCATATATATATATATATATGCAACATTTCCGGTGTTCTGTTGTATATCACAATAATCAGATTAATGTAGTCGATTGGTTTGGAGCGCTACGGTCTACTTATTGCAACACGAGGGCTAATGAGGCCGGGACTTACTACTTAAAGCCGATTCCGAACGGCTACGAACATCCATGCCATAGCGGGATTCGAACCCACGAACTCCGGTTCCGAAGGCCAGCACCCTAACCAATCGGCCATCGTTCGGCAAATGTAGTCAAGGACAACATCTTTAATTTTAATCCAGAAATTCTTATTTTTCTTTTAAATCGATTTTTCCAGCCACACACACAAAACAATTATGTAAAAGAGTATACGTTACGTAAAATTATTCTAATCCATTTTACACTTTATACTATTTGGTTATTCTAAAAGAGAAGGAAAGCTATAACAGTGTTTAATTTATGGTAAAGTCTAACAAATGTGGTATGTGCGTGTTCGTCTTGAAGAGACCTACACGCCCATATATAATATTCAATGTTTTAACCGAATTGAAAGGGCTTTTTGAGTGTCCCCATCTGATAAAACGGTGAAAAATATTCTAAAAATCTATTTAAAAGAGAAGGAATGTAATAACAGTGTTTAAATTATGGTAAAATCTAACAAATGTGGTATGTGCGTATGGATTTTACACTTTAGTGTAAGCTTTCTCTGCTATCAATGCAAATGTTCTGCCGACTCGCCACATTTTCTAGCTGTTTCACTAAAATAGCTCACTCATACAATGATCTAATTTAATGTCCGACTGTTAATATCGCTGATGAAGCAGCTCTCACTTAAGATTTATTGAAGGGTAAAACGATATTTATGGTTCAAGAAAGAAAACTCGTAGTAACACTATCGTATCAACACACTCCAGTTTTACTAACCCTAAACTCTCAGCTCTCTTACGGTTTCAGTTAATAAGTACAACTATAAAGTTGTCAACACTTTAGAGCCAAAATGGAGGCAAACTCAAACCTTCAGTTAGTTTCGGGACACTTTTCATATACCCACCTGTTGGCTTTCTAGACGGTAGCCAAATTTCCGGTACTTTAATGTAACTAATCCTTTGGACATTACCTGAAATTATACCCCATGTACTGAAAATCTCCAAAGCTATAAATAACCTTTATCTCTACAATCCATTTAAAATCATAATTAAAGTATTTTTGTGGTTTAACTAACCTGAAAACAATCGAAAACGAATAAAATTGTTGGAGAGAACTTACCTATTTTATCTTGCTGCCTTAAATTTAAAAAAAGGTCAAACTTACCTAGAAGAAAGAAATAAAATTTGAGTACAATAATTTGATAACAAATCTATATTCTTTATAAAACTATATATAATAATGTACCAAAAATATACTATTACAACATATACGAAACTATTACAAAAACTATTAAGAAATGTTTTAACTTTCACAAATTATTTTTCAAAAGTTAAATTCTATTTCTGGTCTGAATATAACGGATGTTTTACTTTTTAAGATTTAACTCTGAGTAATAATATTTAACGTAGACAATTTAAAATGGGTGTGTTCAGTTTTATGAAATATAAATTCGATATTTCGAATTCAGTAAGTTTATTTACTGTTATATAAATTAATACTTCACGTTGACTTAGTAATTTTAGGGACTTGAAATTTTAATATAACATCTTTTTTCAGTTTTATCATAAAATCATGTTCGACATGTTTTAAAACGAATGTTATTATGCAGTTCGGAATATATCTTTTAGAATGAAACAGACTACACTTTTTTCTATTGATTCAAAACAGGCTTAGTTAATGAAGACTTTTGAGATCGGATTGTTTCTAGTTCCCTCAAAGGTATGGTATTCTTTTTAAAAAAATTATACATAAGAGTGACGTTAATTGTTTTTTGTTAAAATGTAATTTAAATTACAAACACATCAGTAAAGTATTTTTCATATATATATATATATATACACACACACAAATATGTATGTATGTATGTATATATATATACACACACAAATATGTATGTTTATATACACACACACAAATTGTATATATATATATATACACACACAAATGATTATGTATATATATACACATAAATATGTGTTATATATACACACACAAATGAATATGATATATATGTTTATATATATATACACACACAAATATGTATGTATATTTATATATATGTACACACAAATATGTATGTACAGATTATATATATATATATATATATATGTATATATATATATATATATATATATACATACACAAATATGTATATATATATATATACACACAATATGTATCTATATATATACATACATACACAGAAATATGTATGTGTATATATTTGTACACACAAATATGTATGTAGATATGTATATATATACACACAGTATGTATGTATATATATATATACATACATAAATATGTTTTATAGACACACATATATTTATATATACATACACAGAAATATGTATGTGTATATGTACACACACAAATATGTATGTAT
The DNA here is from genome assembly GCA_032207245.1 of Pardosa pseudoannulata. Taxonomy (NCBI): domain Eukaryota; kingdom Metazoa; phylum Arthropoda; class Arachnida; order Araneae; family Lycosidae; genus Pardosa; species Pardosa pseudoannulata. The sequence goes on along the minus strand of CM063500.1, from coordinate 126,254,248 downwards.
ATATACACAAATATGTATGTATATATACACACATAAATATGTATGTATATATATACACACTCAAATATGTATGTATATATATATATTTATATACACACATACAAATTTGCATGTATATGACATACAAATATGTATGTATGTATATTATATATACACAAACAAATTTGCATGTATATGCACATACAAATATGTTATATATATATATATAAAATATATATTATATATATAAAATATATATAATTATATATTATTATTTATACATATATATACATATTTGAGGTATTATCACACTCAATCTGTACACGTTGAAAAAGCATCAGATTCAATTTCCTTTCCTGATCAGATTCATGATTCCTTTTCCTGATAAAGATATCTGATCTGTTGTGTGTTAACGAAATTTTCAACCGAATAAAAGCCTTATATGACAGGTCGGTCAGAACCCAAATTATTTGTTTAAAATTTTTGCTGTCACACTCTTTTTCATTAGAAAAGGAATAATGAACGCTGATTTTTCAACATATAAGTACACATTGATAACGCCTGTACTTTGTTTAATTTCCAATACGTAAATATTTCACAAAACCCTCTCATTTTCACTATCGGAATATTTTCTGTGTTTTCCAATACATAAATAACTACACCTTTCTTTAAAATATCCTCACAAATAATAACCATAAATGAAGAGTTTTTGTTAAAATTCAAATGGTGCGTTCAGTATTAAATTTCTCACAACACAGCAAACTAAACAATTTTTCTAGCCTCAAAAATCAAATTTGAAGAAAAAAAAGAAAAATTAAACATTATTTCATATCCAGTTGATAAATTCACCGGAAATAAAACCTCTTTCATCTAAATGACTAAATCTATTTCAACAGAAATTTCTTTACACCCCATCGATTTCCTAAAAATAATAACATAAAAAAAGCACGCGAGCTTAATAACCTAATGCATCTGTAATAGATATTTACAATTCTTTCATTCGGCCGTAAATTCGGCGTCAATATGACATTAAATTTCTCGTGCAAATATAAAAAGAAAAAAATAAAACAAAATAAAACCCTCTCCAAAAAGTTACAATTAATTCAAACATATGAACCTACCGTGAAATGAAATTTCACCATAAACTTAACTCCTTAAAAATTCCGAAGCAAATAGAATCGGGGAGGAAAAAAGGTCTAGAAAATCTGAATATTTAATACGTGAAAATACATTTCATTTCAAATAATGAACCTCGGGGACGAAAAACTCGAAAATATCATATTAAAAGTTGGGAAAGTAAACAGAAATATATAAAAGCAAAGTTATAAAAATGCAAAAAAATAATTTTTTTTGGGGCGTACTAGAGTAAAAAATAGCGAGAAATGAATTGAAAGCACTGGGAAGTTGAGTTTTTTTTTCCTGACTCCCTCTTTCTTCGCTTTTGGAATTTTATTTTTGCGCTTTCTTATATTTTTTCCTATTTTATTTCGTAATGTCTAAAAACGTGGATAAAAAAAAACAGAAGCAGAAACCTTAAAATGTATTTTTGTAAAATTTTTGCCTAATGACAAATCTTTAAAAGCGTCATATATTTAACGAGTATTCTTTCTTTTATTTCGAAAGAGAAAGTCATGCAAATGTTCTAAGTTCTGATTTTATTTGTTAAATTATTTTGTTGTTTTTATTAAATTACAGGGGCAATAGAAATTTATATAATGTTTTATACTTTTTTTTGTTTAATTTGTTTGACTGTTAATGATTTTCAAAATTAGGTTTGGCGTATTTCATGTCACTTAAATCCCTTTGAAAGCGCTTAAGTCTTTATTTTATCGTCAACAAGTTTTTTCATTATATTCTTTGGAGTCGAACAGTTGCCGAAGGTTAGAACGCTGCTTTTCGGTACCAGAGTTCGCGGGTTCGAATCCCGCTGATGGTCTGGTAGTTTGTAGCCGTTCTCAATGGCCTTTAAGCATTATGCCCCGGTCTTACTAGCCGTGCTGTAGAATAACGGTAGACCGTAGCACTCCAAACAAAAAAAGTATTTGGCTACAGCTTTACAAAATAATTGATATCGTTAACGCTACAGCAGGTACTAATGCTCATATTTTTTACTATATCGTCTACAATTCTTTTATTATATCATCTTGTTGCAATATAAGTCCATTAGAGAGAAACAGGTGATTTTAAAAACGTGAGAAATTATCATTTAACCCATTAGCGCCCAGTGTCCTCATATGATGAAGCTGTAAAAAACCGCATTTCCCTTTATTAAGTGAAAACATATTCATTTATTTACCAATAGTTCTGATATATGGAAGCACTATACAGTACCAGATATGATATTTCTTTGGAATTAAGTGAAAAACGTGCGAGAAAGATGCAGTGGAATTTGGCGCTGTATTGGATTAGTTTGGTTTGAAGCGTTACGGTCCACTTTTTGCAACACGAGGGCTAATGAGACCGGGACCTACAACTTAAAGCCGATTCCGAACGGCTAAGAACATCCATGCCAATGCGGGATTTGAACCTACGAACTCCGGTTCCGAAGGCCAGCACCCTAACCAATTTTGCGCTAGAAGTAGAACTGAAGTAGAATTAGGCCCTGTGACATATCTGCTACGGTATCAAGACGACGGCGACGAGTTCCTCGACAGGATCGTCAAGGACAATGATACTGGGATTTCACACTTTACCCCGGAAACCAAGCAGCAGTCAATAGTGGCATCATAGTGGATCTTCGGTGAGGACCCAATTCAAACAGACGCTATCGGTACGGAAAGGGGTGTACACGGTATTCTTGGATAGGAATGCTGGTTGCATTCACAGGCGACAGAGTTCCACGACAGAGGTATACAAAGAGTTGATCCCTCAATACGACAAATATCTCAATTCTAGTGGTGGCTATCTTGAAAAACATTTGGAACATGGCTGTACTTGTTGTCAATAAATATGTCAGTGAAAGTGTGAGTTCTTTTTTTTATTTTAAATAATAAAAATTACTTTCTGGATGCGACTCGTACATACGTGCATATAGACGTGTGTACGTATTGACGTTAAGAGAAAAATAGTCAAAATGGATAGTTAAAGTTTATGAATTAAAGTTTAATTCTACGTATATACAGTCTTAACACTTTAACGTTTAGAATAAGTCAATCATAGTCGTATAGACTACAATCATGGTTAACGAAAATATATTTGTGAAGTTATAGGAACTTGGGTAGAATAACATTGAAAATTTCTCAAAATGTTCATGCAAGTCAAGGCCGAACGATGGCCGATTGGTTAGGGTGCTGACCTTCGGATCCGGAGTTCGTGGGTTCGAGTTCCACTGATGTTCGTAGCCGTTCGGAATCGGCTTTAAGCTGTAGGTCCCGGTCTCATTAGCCCTCGTGTTGCAAAAAGTAGACCGTAGCACTCCAAACCAAATCATGCAAGTCAAGAATTAAACGGCTGTAAATCCCGAAGTAATTAATCTGGAACCACAATTGTAGTCTATTCCCTGAATATATAGTTAACACACAATTAAAATATCTAAGCATTAGGGATAAATATTTTTTAGTTATGTTTTGCGGTAAGCAAAATCCCGAAAAAAATCAATTTTGAGAAAAATGAAAAAACAACTTAATATATTAGAAAAACTGTATGCAAACACTTATAATACCTTAATATACACCTATTATTTAAAGCCCGACTTTTTTTCTTTGTAAGATACTGGTTATTTTCTTTCTGAATGCTTGTAATGTATTCTTGGGATTTATTTTGCAAAGAGTAGACTGATGTTTTTAAGTAGGTAATATATGTTAGACCTTATGAAAATCCCTATAATTCCAAAATGAATAATTATATCGTTATTTTATAAGTTATTGAATATTTTAAAGTTTATTATTTTTGTAATGGACTTTTATTATTGTGATCATAAACATATCTGCGAATCTGTGGGAATTTGAGTACAACACCCTTACGAAAGTTCCCGAACATTTCATGCGTTCTATGAATTCAACGGCTGAAAATCACAATTAGTCTGTAATTAATCTAGATAGTTGTCTGTTCCATTTCTACATATTTATGTAATATACATTTAAAATTTCAAATCCTATGAATTTTAATTTATTGAGATATGTTATGTTATGATGAGTGACAAAATGGACAAAGAATACTATTTTGAGAAAAGTCACAATGTTTTATGCAAGAATTTCAAAATATATATCTTGTTATTAAAAATATATCTTGTTCGCTTAATTGCAGTTTGTTGATATGGAAGCTAGAAAGCGAAATGATTTAAGGTTAAAACAAAAGATAGAAATTTTAAATCGTTATTACAGGTTGATTATGATTACGAACTTTGTGCTACGATTATGAATTTATCAATGAGCTTAATTCTTAGAAAAACTGTAGACAGTTAACAATGGACAGTCAATTTTTTTTAATTACGTATACAATTCTTATGTTTTAAAAAATAATATACAGTACATAAATAGTTCGTGTTCGTAATTTATTTCGTGTGAATTAAAGTGAGGGGGGGGGTAAATTTATCTAATTATGCATATCGTTTATTGTTACCAAAATCACGGTGTCCCAAACTGATAACATTAAGAGGTGTTCACTGTATTACAATCAATTGTTGATTGGTAGCGTTAATATCCGCCATATTGTCCTATCACGTGATGGGTTTCGAGTGTCTTGTCTGTTCATATAAAACATAAATGAACGGGTAATGATATATGATTGGTTGTTTGAATAAATTATATCATACCAATCAACAAATTAAGTTTTCTTAGGCTTTGCTTATTTGCTTTGTATTTCTGCGGCCTACTTTTTAGTCACTTGAAACCTAATTATATAATTCAAACCTTACTATAGACAAGTTGCATTCATTATTTAAAAAGAAAATGAATATATGCATTATCGTTACTACAGTGGACTGCTATTAATGTGATCAGTTTGGTACACAGGGATTTTGATAACAATAACCGATTGATAACAATAAACGATATACAAAATTAGATAAATTTACCCCCCTCCTTTAATTCACACGTACTACATTTCAAAACAAAATGAAAAAACACACCTCATATTTATGTACTGTATATTATCCTTTCAGACATTAGAATTGTATACATAATTAATAAAATTGATCAGTTGTTGACTGTCTACAATTTCTTCTAAGAAGCTCATTGATAAATTGTTCTTAATCATAATCAACCTGTCATAACGATTGAAAATTTCGATCTTTTGTTTTAACGTTAAATCATATCGAGTCCTGGTTTCTACATTGTTAAGCTGCATGTCAGCGAGCAAGGCATAAAATGGGAATACGTTTCTTCTCAGTTCCGATAAGAATCTGTTACCTTCTGTTTATCTGACAACCACTGACTACTAGGAAGGTGTGAGTAATTTCGAAAAAATTCAAGAACATGTAATTACCCACTCCTTTGTTCATTCTCCATTTCAGTAGGTTGAAGAGGAGAATTTTTGAAATTCAAACAACAGTGAAGGTTTAGGTTTGGTTTTGGAGCGCTACGGTCTACTTTTTTACACCACGAGGGCTATTGAGACCGGGACCTACTGCTTAAAGCCGTGTACTACCTGTAACCAGCCACCCACCCGAAGTCGGGTGTAGGGTGTTGAATTGCTGGTTCGGTCTGGCCGTCCGGCAACAATGCGTTACGCAGGGTCCAAGTCAGCATTAAGTCAAGCAAGCAAGCCCATAATATTTAAAATAACAAAAGAAAAAATATATATATACATATAAATGTAGAAAATCTAGAGTAAAAGGTACAATTAATGCAGTTTACGAAAGTGCGGGGGATACTCCGCAGGAGTCCTGCCCATGTAAAAGTCCGGTGTACTGCATGATACTTTCTGAAATGAGAGCAGGTGTTTGCGAGGGCAGCAATATCTGCTCAGGACTGCTTAAAGCCGATTCCGAACGACTACGAACATCCATGCCATAGTGGGATTCGAACCCACGAACTCCGGTTCCGAAGGCCAGCACCCTAACCATTCGGCCATCGTTCGGCGCACAACAGCGAAGGGAAAGAAAAGAATGTGTTCTTTTTGCATAGAATGTGAATATTCGTTTGCCAGTTAAAATGGGGTTTGAAAACGGATAACATTAACCGATGTAACGATCCCATAAAGCGATCGTTTTAACATACAAGTGAATGGAGAAAATCGGGATCCAGTGATTTCGATAACAATAAGCGATTGATAACTTTAACCGCGATCCCATTAAGCGGAGTTGACTGTATTATTATTACTCTAAAAATTTTCAGCGATTTTACAGCTATTAAATATTTTAAACAAAATATAAAGTTATTTTATAAAAAAATATATAACTAAATGTTTTTTTAAGCATAAAATTTTCTCGATGAAGTTATTCCAAAACAATAACTTTTAAAATAATTTTTATGTTATATTAAAATTTTAACTACTTTTAAATAAATATTTTCCCGAGACATTTTTTTCAAGCAGATTAATTAAAAATAAATTAAATGTGAAAGGTCATTGCCCCTTTAACTGTACCTAGTTACATAGCTTCATAGAAATAAATTAATTAATTTTATTCTTAAAAACAACCTGCTATATTTTAATATGGAAAGAAATTTCTATTTAAATAAAATGGTCATATTTAAAATGAAAGCCTTTTGAAAATATTTTAAACAAATATTATATGTAAAATATTTTAGAAGCTTTAAAAAAAATAGTTTTTCTAGGAGCTATTTTTATATTATCATTTATTTAAAAAATTACTTTATCAAATATATAAATTTTAAATTTAAAGAATGTAATGAACTAATAGCTTAATGCATCTGTTATATTTTAAATGCGATCATTATATATTTTCCGCCTGTTTTATTACAAGTTAAGGCAAAATACATTTTTTTTGAAGAATATAATATAAAATATTATACCGATTAAAAACCCGAACTTTTTTAAATATCAACCTCTTTGCATCACGGTTAAAAAAAAAGTAATAACGAAAAAAAATTAACGATCCCATTAAATATCTCCATTTAAATTTTTTTTTCTTAACGTTATTTCAAGTAATGCGCTTTAGTGAATTCATATGTAATTTATAGAAATTAAATTTAACATTACGCTTAAATATGCATTATAATAATTCCAACATTTAATTAAATTTATTGGAAAAACTTAATGCTTCGTCGATGTTTTTTGAAAGAAAGAATTAATTTATTATTCTGTAATTTTAATTATTTTTAATATATCACACTATAATGTCTGGTAGTTTATTAAGAACATTTAATTTGGTTTTCTGATATTTAGAAAATATATTTATACTTTTTAGGGAAAGTATTACAATAAACAAAGAATTCAACATTTGTCCACCCCCCCGCTCTCTCTTTCGTGTGTGTGTATGCCCGAGTATGTGGTTGACCAGGAAAATTGGATTTCGTTTTGATTTAGAGAAAACAGAATTTGGATACTACATTCTGACAAGTGCAATTTTCTATCAACTTTTAGATGACTTCCGGAAACGAAATAGCAATTTACTTGCTACTTCCGGTTACCGAATGCTTAGTTAAGTTATTATTATTATTATTGGCTCTCTCTGTTCATCAGCCAAACGGTGGCTGAATGGTTAGGGTGTTGGCCTTCGGAACCGGAGTTTGAGGGTTCGAATCCCACAGTGGCATGGATGTTCATAGCCGTTCGGAACCGGCTGTAAACAGTAGGTACCTGTGTCATTAGCCCTCGTGTTGCAAAAACGAGACCTTAGCGCTCCAAACCAAAACAAACCTCTCTGTTCATCAAGCTGTTAAAGTTATTTTGTTTAAAATAAAGCAAAAATGACACGGATATAAAAAATTACAAGAAGTTACTGTCCTGGAAATATTTGCTTGCTGAAAACGCAATGCATTGCTTCTAATTTAATCTTAGGTTATTTTTATAATATCAACTCTATAATAATAGCCTAAGTTATTTGTCCGTCTGTCCTCGAATTTATGAAGCGATTGGATCTGGAATGGATAGAGGCATCCATATTGGATTTTTGAGGAGTTAGGGTTAGCAAAATTCAAAAAGAGCAAAGTTTATCTATCCTTAAACTCTCGATCCGTTTCTAAAATATATTGGTATAAATAGGCTTCATATTACAACGATAGAAACTATCTTCTTTAAATGTTCGAAATCTCCCCCCCCCTCCCTTTTTAATGCCTTTATTTTAATCTCTATTTTCTCTGGTTAAGAGTAGGTGAATCAATTTATCTATTTATCACATAATAAATAGGTAAAAATAAAAATTTTTTATAGCATTATGACGTCATTCCTTTAACCATCTCGTTTAATCATTTCTTATTTTATATTATTTAAATATCTTCTGCATCATTTTCATATGTTTTATCACTGAACTTAGATATTAAGTAAATACTGTTCTTTTATATTTGGCTTAAATAATAGATTAGGTGCATATGCGATAATTTTAAATTGAATCGTCGATTATTTTTTGTTGCAATGTTCTCCTAAACTATCGATTAGATTCTAAAATAAATTGACATAAATAGGCTTCATATCACAGCGAAATATACTGTCGTCTTTGAAACGTTCGAAATCCAACCCTTCTTCCTTCTCAAGCGTTTAATGCCGTTATTTCAAGAACTATTTTCCCCGGTTAAGAGCAGACGATTAAATTTATCGCAAAATAAATAGATAAAAATAACATTTTTTTCTAGCACTATGACGTTATTTCACCTCATTTAATCATTTCTTATTTTAAATTATTTAAATATCGTCTGCATTATTATCATAGATTTTAACACTGAACTTGGATATTAAGTAAATACTGTTCTTTTATATTTGGCTTAAATAATAGATTAGGTGCATATGCGATAATTTTAAATTGAATCATCGATTATTTTTTGTTGCAATGAAAATTTTATCACCGGTATTAACCCTTTATTTGGCAAAAAAAAAAAAAAAAAAAAAACATTCTGAATTGAAACAAATACTGAAATAGGAATGTTTGAGTGTTGCTAACACTCAAAAAACATTTTTTTTTCATAAAGTGTGACTAGTTTATGAGAATAAATATTAATAATTATATTGAAATTATAATATTTCTTTAACACTTTATTTTTTTAAAGTTTGTATGGCACAGCATACAATACCAAATTAAGGGTTAACAGCAAATTCTGTGTACCTCTAGGGTGTGGTGGAAATGACAGTTTCATTCCTTTACTTCCATTTTACTTTTACTTTAATTACTGTGGCAAAAACAAATTGGGAAAAACTTAATGATAATTTCAACGTATCTAAGAAAACTTTGAATTATACTTGTAAATGAATGCAACGCGATTCTAAACTGCATTCACAGTATCGGGAGACGTTAGAGGAGTATGAAGATTTTATCGCCAGTATCAACAACAAATTCTTTTCATAAGAGTCTAGGAGTCTATTTCGCGGACTCATAAATATCTAGCATTTAGGTTATATATCTTTGAAAATTATGAAGTTTGTGTGTTTGTTTTTTTATACATAACCACACGGTTTGCGATCGATTCGCTTAATTTTTGACATCATTCATATATACCGCCAAAAAGTCGCTGTCCATATTAAAACCCCTGCTGTCCATCCTATAACGTAATGGGACAAAATAAATCAAAGTTGGCAACTAACACGTGGTCAGTTAAGATAAACAAATTATTGAGCTGTACTAGATAATTCTCAGCCAAAAAACAAACCATTTTTTACCTGGCTCATAGGGTACTTTACAATTCTAGAAAATGAAAATTTTATTGATTCCGTCACATGACAGGGTATATACTAGTCAGTTTAATATTCTCTGAAAATCTGTAGATTGGTTTGGAGTGTTACGGTCTATTTTTTGCAACACGAGGGCTAATGAGACCGGGACTTAAAGCTTAAACCCGATTCCGAAGGGCTACGAAACATCCATGCCATAATGGGATTCGAACCCACGAACTCCCGTATCGAAGGCCAGCACCCTAACCATTCGGCCATCGTTCGGCTGATGAAGAGAGAGAACAAATAATAATAATAATTAACGAAACTAAGCATTCTGTAACCGGAAGTAGCAGGTAAATTGCTACTTCGTTTCCGGAAGTAATTCAAAAGTTGATAGAAAATTATACTTGTCATAATGTAGTATCCAAATTCTGATTTCTCTAAATCTAAACTTAATCGAATTTTCTTAGTCAACCACATGTTATTTTTACCTATTTATTATGTGATAAATTAAATCACTTGCTTTTAACCGGGGAATACAGTGTTCGAAATAATGGCATTAAACGCTTGAGAAAGGAGAAGGGATGGATTTCGAACGTTTCAAAGACGACAGTATATTTTGCTGTGATATGAAGCCTATTTATACCAATTTCGTTTAGAATCTAATCGATAGTTTACGAGAAGATAAACTTGACTCGATTTGAATTTTGCTAACCCTAACTCCTCAAAAATCCAATATGGATGCCTCTATCCATTCCAGGTATTTAAGCAAAATATAAAAGAAAATTACTGACGTCATATCTAAATTGCGTGATAAAACGTATGAAAATAATGCCGACGATATTTAAATGTAAAATAAGAAATGATTAAATGCGATCGAATGACGTCATAATTCTAGACCAAAAATATGCATTATTTTTACATATTTGTCATAGATTGATAAATTTAAATCACCTGCTTTTAACAGGGGAAAATAGGGCTCGAAATAATGGCATTAAACCCTCTAAAAGAGGGGAAAGGGTGGATTTCGAACGTGTTCGAACTCGCTTTGAATTTTGCTAATACTAACTCATCAAGAATCCTCTATAGATGCCTCTATCCATAATGGGATTCGAACCCACGAACTCTGGTACCGAAGGCCAGCGAAAATTTGTAGAAGACGTTAAGCTAAATGAAACTGAATTATGAATATCATAAGAGAATATTAAATAAGAGATTTAAACAGAAACGAGCAAAAATAATTCATAACCCTTCGCTCCGAAAAAATAATTTCAATATAATAATGAAACATCAATAAAATCTAAGGTTTGAAAGAAAACGAAAAAGCATTTCAGAATAGAGATAAAAACATTCATGTTTATATATATATATTTTTTAAAAAAGGTTATAATGTACTTTTCATTTTTGATAATATACACGCGGGAATATTCTAGAAACAGTTTTTAAGAGCAGAGGAATACATAAATACAATACTAAGCACAACAAAGAGGCAAAAACATGCGCAATTTTTCACACAATGGAGTCCAAAAACAGAAGGAAAAAAAAAGTAATAAAAAGAACCTTTTGCTGCAAATTTCCCCACCATTTCATTTGATTTCTTAACGCCTCAAAATTAAAAGTAGAGGTGGAAAAAAATAATATATGAACGCGGATTTAGTGCTGTAAAATAAAAAAAAAGAAAATTTGGGGGAAAAACAGAACACTAAAAGTATTTCCATTTATTTTATTTGAATTTCCAGATGTGGGACTAAAGCAATAATAAACATATTCAGAATAAATAATAGTAACTCGGCTTTTATTTTATTTTATTTCAAAATACGAAAGTTTTGTTCCCGCTTTTGAAAAGAAAACAATGCGATTTTTATGTTTTCACAATGGTGCAGATTTTTTTTTCTACTTCTTGTGCATTAAAAGAGCGACGAGCAAAATAAACATTTTTGGACGAGGGGGAAGGCTGGACACTTTTTATTTTACATTTTTATTATTTTTAAGCACGGAGGTTTTTTGTTGTTGTACTAAAATTTTAAACGTATTGTTAAGGAATAAAATTTTTAGTCATTGTGCGCATGGCAACAGTGAATATCAGCGATTTATTTTTAGTCGTATGAAAAAGGGACAAGATTAGATCTGTTTTTTCGGAAATAATAGCCACAGATGAAAAGAAAAAGAGTATAATTCATATTCGAAATACATTGTTCGCCGAGATAAAACGGTAACAGATAGCTTTGAAACGTTATGAATGGTTTTTAAGAGAACGGGAAGTGTCACATAGAAATAAAGGAAATATATTAAACGATTTTTTTCCCGTCACATAGAGAAGCACGTGTGTTTTTAAACCACAAATTAGAATAAACAATTATTGCGTTGCTAAGTTATGTTAGGTTTGGAGCGCTACGGTCTACTGTTTTTACTCAACGTGGGCTAATGAGACCGTAACCTACTGCCTAACACTTTGAAGATCAGCACGTAAATGCTATACGAAAACCGTTGCCATTTAACGCCATCGAGTTTTTGGACTTCTTCATTGTCTTGCACTTTATGTTTTTAGTCCAGCCGAACATAGAGAGTGGGACGCTATCCTGTGCGGTATATTTGGCTAGCTTGGGGATTCCCGCAACTTATGTGACTCTATAGTATCAGGGGTGAATTACCCGTCTGATTTTACGACTCCTGTAACTTGAAAAGGAGATTAAAATTGCGTCTTCATGGCCCACAGGTGGTTCACATCTGTGTGTTTGCTGGAGGTCTCTTGTTTGTTTTTCCCCACACTTAGGGTATTTGTAGGTTTTTTTCTCTTCTTACTTTTTGTTTTCGGGCTGTTATTCCTATATTACACTATTACTATATTACAATATTATCCCCTCCCTATATTACAATATATATATATCCCGTGCAGCTTAATGTTGAACACAATAACACACACTGATAGTAGAGCTGATCTAATTTATTAACTCAACTTAAAGAGCGAAGTACAGTTGCAAGCTCTGCACAACTCGGAACTCAGAGTGACTGAGAGATGTTTGACTTTTAGAGCATCAGGGAAAGTTCCAGAAATCTGTCTGGGAAGGCGACAAACGTTTTACTGCGCAACGCATAGAAATGGCGAATATTCCAGACAACTTTTCTGGCAAACTAAAGAAAGGTCCAGAATCTCCTGGAACACGAAATAAAGTGGAACATAAATAAAGGAATTATATAAATATTTACACGGAAAAGCGTGGCCTTAACCTGGAGAATCAGCAACCATTGTGCAACATGGCAAAAATTGGCACAAGATATTGATGACAATAGGGTTCGAGTTGTCGAGTTCGGCCATCGCGTCGACGGGGTTATGTCCTTGTACAGGGGAATTTTGAAAGAAAAGAAAAAACAAAGACATCACCCTGTTTCTCTCCAAGGTACAGCACCCCGGCTCTACCGTCAGCGCCTCCAGTAGAAGAGTCTCCGAGGGAGCCTAAAACCTTCTACGAGTCATGTGAGAGCCTCTCCTCTACCACCAACACAAGACTCTTCGCCTCTCTAAGAAAGCAATCCTGATAAATGTTTATTACTCTATAATGTTTTGTAATGAACCTTATTAATTAGCACTGACATGTTTAAGTAAATACGTATACTGTTGTCATTTTTGTCTTAAATGTGTAAAGTATAAATACTGTTTACATATTTAAAACATTCGTGTACCAGCATACACGAAAATTCCTAAAGGGCAAATCCTGCTTCGCGGTTTTTTCAGTTTTCGCGGGAGGTTCTGGTCCCTATTAACCACGAAAAACGAAGTATCACTGTAAAGCACCTTGAGAAAAAATTGCCAGAAATCCATTCTAAAAACCACTTTTTTTTCTGTAATGAGGTGCACAGATATGTTTTGTACAAACATTCACGATGAATGCGTTTTCCAGATCTGTCCAAGAATTTTTAGATAGTAGATATTAGATATATCTGAAGAAAAGTCAAAACAACTTCCATTTTTAAAGCAAAAACAATTGATTCTGTTATCAACCAAATTATCGTTATAATTATGTTTATTTTCTTTTTTAAAAAACTTTATTTTCTTAGGGATCTAAAATTAGCCTCGAGAATAATAGGAAGTTGTTTTTTTCACGCGCAGAAAATTTTAGCCCACGCTTTTCTCAAGTAACAAGTCAAAGCATGAACAAAATATCATTTCCCTTTGAAAGTGTATTTTTCTCGAAAACGAGATAAATAATCAAATAAGAGAACTAACTTCAGCGAAGTTCACCAAAACAAAAAAAAAATTAGTGCGTTATAAAAAGCATCCGCAATCCATCAAATGCCACCATGATCTACCTGACGGAAAACCCACACAATTATTCGAAATCTCCTCACTTTTAAACACAATCTCTCAAATTTATCTCATGGTGAAGTAAAAAGAACACACACACAAACAACCTTTCCTATTTTAAGGGTTGTTTTTAAGTTACTATCTTTCGAAAGTGGTGCAGTCAGTTGCCACCAGTCAGATTTTCTTTTGACTAATTTGTGTTTTACTGAGAAGTTGGAGCCCGAGGCCCGAGCTAAAGTGTTTTTTCTTTTTTTTCTTAAAAAAAACTTTAGAAAATATAATAATGATAAAAGAACCGGTTTGAACCGGAAAAGTTTTCCAGATGAAACGATGAAAAATAAGTGACCCGTGCAGTTTTATTGTTATTGGACACAAATAATTACTCTTTAGGCACATTTTGGGAGGTATCTGAAAATGCACGTTGATTGAAATTTTTCAAGTATTTTAAAACACGAATTTTCCAAATTTAACGTGATTATAATTAATTTTTTTTCAGTTAAAGTATCCGTCTATTTCATTTTTTCCCCCAAAGATCATATTTTTTTATTTCTCTATTGTAAAATTTCAACTTTTCAGCTTCTAAATCTGTTTTTCTTTTGTCTCTACGGCCTTTTAAAGAAAAGTGACAGCTGTTTAAACAGCAATGACAGCTCATAAAACAAAACGGAAGTAGCCTGAGGCCCGAGCTAAAGTGTTTTTTTCATTTTTTTTTTCATTTTTATTTTTTCAAAATTTTTAAGTTTTTCGATTTTGATCATTATTATTTAATATTTTTGGCTTTTTCCGTACGGATGTCACTGGCCGCAAAAATATTTTATGTTTTTTCTATCCCTAAACTCTCTACTCTCTAGTTTTTGTGTTATGAACTCACGAATCCACCCTTCTATCTCTTCGCTCTTTTATGTGTTTATTTTTCGCTCGTTGTCATTTTTGTGCTTACTGACAGAAGCCTCTGGATTGAAGGGCTCGGCCCATAGGGTCCAGTTGCCACACCACCTTTTAACCTTTAAAGTTTTATTGCTATTGGACACAAATAATTACTCTTTAGGCACATTTTGGGCGGCATCTAAAAATGCAAGTTGATTGAAATTTTTCAAGCCAAAAGAGTTATTTAAATCACAATTTTTCTAAATTTCACGTGATTACAATTGATTTTTTTTTTCAGTTAAAGTATCCGCCTACGTTAAAAACGTCATTTTCCCCCCAAAAATCATATTTCAAGTATCAATCGTCAGAAAACATACTAGTACGTGACCCGCGCTCAAGTATCAATCGTCAGAAAACGTACTAGTACGTGACCCGCGCTCAAGTATCAATCGTCAGAAAACGTACTAGTACTTGTCCCACGCTCAAGTATCAATCGTCAGAAAACATACTAGTACGTGACCCGCGCTCAAGTATCAATCGTCAGAAAACGTACTAGTACTTGTCCCGCGCTCAAGTATCAATTGTTAGAAAACGTACTAGTACGTGTTCCACGCTCAAGTATCAATCGTCAGAAAACGTACTAGTACTTGCCCCTCGCTCAAGTATCAATTGTTAGAAAACATACTAGTACGTGTTCCGCGCTCAAGTATCAATCGTCAGAAAACGTACTAGTGCGTATCCGGCGCTCAAGTATCAATCGTCAGAAAACATACTAGTACGTGACCCGCGCTCAAGTATCAATCGTCAGAAAACGTACAAGTACGTGTCGCGCACACAACGTGTTATGAAAATAAATATATACCTTTATACATAGTTATATTTTACTTATTATAGTTATATTATACATAGTTATAATAAAAGAAAAACATATTTAAAATTTCATTATTTATATTTTCTTTTGAGCTGTCAATATAATTTTTTAACTATTGCAATAGTTATTTAAATATATTGATATCTCTTTAATAGTCATTGAGAGAATCGTGCATTAGTTGAGATGTTTCACATGAGTACTTGTAAAATGGAATAAATATTTCATTTTTATTAGTTTTTCATTTCTTTTAAGTCTTTGAAAAATGATAGTAAAACAGTTCCTTCGACATAATGTTAAATGGAGTAAAATTTAAGCCTTTATTTCATGAAAAGTTTTTTACGAAATTTATGTAAGATTAGTTGTTATCAATTACTTATATTTAAACTATTTCACGCATTTTGGGATTGCGTAGCATGCCTTTATAACGTAAAACAGAATGATACCACATCTGAATAAAATAAATCACTACCGCAAAGTAATATTTTCATATTCTGGAAATCAAATGAAAAAATTTCAAGCCTTTAATTTATGAAAATATGTTTATAAACTTTAACACAATGCATTATTATAAATTACTTATAATTAAACTATTTTATTTAATTTAAATTTTTGCAACTTTGCCTTTATATAACGCAAAAACAGAATGGTATAAAATGAAACATTCACTGTTGTAAAGATATTTTCATATTAACATATTGTATGCGGGAGACGTACTAGTACGTTTTCTGACGATTGATACTTGAGCGGAGGTCACGTACTAGTACGGGTTAGTGTAACATCATGGTTTGTTGGTGGGTATAAAAATAACGGTATAGACAGGAAAACGAAGTCGAATGTTCTTGTCTTTCATTTTTTAATAATGTAAAAATGTTTATATACAACGTAATTCGAAAAAATTAAAACTATGTACTACTGATTCTATTTGATTTTTCCTATTTACAATACTATTATAAATTCATCTATTAAAATATAATTTGTTTACAAAAATTTATGGTTGTTATTTATATATTTATATTTATATATATGTTTATATATTTAAATATAAAATATGAAAAGTGGGTTAAAAAAATGAAATAATTTTCGATCTATTGAGATTTAACTGAATAACTAAATTGATGCTAAAAACGCCCGCTCCCGGTACAATTCCGCTGCGAAATGTACCAGCACACAATGTATTAATTAGAAAGACAGATGAAATTAAAAAATGTATATTTTAAAATTAGGGAATTAAACATATACCTCCAGGTTTGTCATTATTTGCTTCAAACAAGTAGTAAAATTATTTTTATATTTAGGAAATAAATTGAAAAAATTGTAAACCATTAATTTATAAATTGTAGTTATAATTATTGAATGCATTGTTATCAATTACCAATATTTTAACTATTTAATTTAATTTTGAAAGATGTAACATTGTCTTTATAACTTAATGCAGGATGATACAACATTTGAATAAAAAATTCACTGACGTAAAGTAATATTTTCATATTCAGGAAAACAAAGTAAAAAATTCAAGCCTTTAATTTATGAAAATATATGAAATTTTAGTACAATGAATTATTAAAAATTACTTATATTTAAACTATTTTATTTAATTTAAATTTTGTAACATTGCCTTTATAACGTAAAAAAGAATGGTACAAGATTTAAATAAACATTCACTGCCGTAAAGATATTTTAGTGTTAATGAGAGAGACAGATGAGATTATAAAATATATATTTTAAAATTAGGGAATTAAACGTATACCTTCCCTTCTGTCATTCTTTGCTTCAAACAAGCCGTAAAAATGTATTTTCATATTCAGGAAAAGAAATGAAAAAATTGAACCCTTTAATATTTTAAATTGTAGTTATAACACTTGAATGCATTATTATAAATTAACTATCTTTAAATTATTTCATTTCATTTTGAAAGACGTAACATTGTCTTTATAACGTAATGCAGGATGATATAAAGCATCCGAATAAAAAATTCACTGTTGTAAAATAATATTTTCATATTCAAGAAAACAAATGAAAAAATTTCAAGCCTTTAATTTATGAAAATATATGAAACTTTAATACAATGAATTATTAAAAATTACCTATATTTAAACTATTTTATTTAATTTAAAATTTCATAACATTGCCTTTATAACGTAAAAAGAATGGTACAAGATCTAAAACCAACATTCACTGCCGTAAAGATATTTTCGTATTAATTAGAGAGATGAGATTAAATCATTTATATATTAAAATTAGAGAATTAAACGTATGCCTTCCTTTCTGTCATTCATTGCTTCAAACAAGCCGTAAAAATATATTTTCATATTCATGAAAAAAAAATGAAATAATTGAAACCTCTAATATTTAAAATTGTAGTTATAACACCGGAATGCTTTATTATAAATTACCTATATTTAAACTATTTCTATTTATATTCTATTAAAAATTATTCTATTAAACTATTTCTATTTATATTCTATCTATTTCTATTTATATTCTATTAAAAATTTCGTAACATTGCCTTTATAAAATAAAAATAATGGTACAAGATCTAAAACCAACATTCACAGCCGTAAAGATGTTTTCGTAATATTTAAAATTGTAGTTATAACACACGAATGCATTATTATAAATTACCAATATTTAAACTATTTCATTTAATTATGAAACGCGTATCAGGGGATGATTGAACATCTGAATGAAAAATTCACTGCCATGAAGTAATAATTTCATATTCAGGAAAAGAAATGAAAAATTTCAAAACTTTAATCTATGAAAATGCATGAAACTTTAATACAATTATTATAAATTAACTATATATAAACTAATCTATTTAATTAAACACTTAGTATCATTGCCTTTATTACATAAAAATAATGCTACAAGATCCAAAACCAACATTCACTGCCATAAAGATATTTTCGTAATATTTAAAATTATAGTTATAACACATGAATGCATTAATATAAATTACCTATATTTAAACTATTCTATTTAATTAAAAACTTAGTACCATTGACTTTATAACATAAAAATAATGGTACAAGATGTAAAACCAACATTCATTGTCGTAAAGATGTTTTCATATTAATGAGAGAGACAGATGAGATTAAAAAATTTATATATTAAAATTAGTGAATTAAACATATACTTCCAGGTCTGTCATTCTATGCTTCAAACAAGTAGTAAAAATATTTTCATATTCAGGAAAAGAAATGAAAAAATTGTAACCCTTTAAATAATTGTAGTTATAACACTTGAATGCATTGTTATAAATTACCTATATTTAAACTATTTAATTTCATTTTGAAAGACGTAACATTGTCTTTATAACGTAATGTAGGATGATACAATATCTGAATAAAAAATGTACTGACGTAAAGTAATATTTTCTTACTCAGAACAAAATTCAAGCCTTTATGAAAATGTATAAAACTTTAATACAATGAATTATTAAAAATTATCTATATTTAAACTTTTTCATTTAATTTTGAAAGACGTAATATTGTCTGTATAACGTAATACAGAATGATAAAACATCTGAATAAAAAATTCAATGACGTAAAGTAATATTTTCATATTCAGGAAAACAAAAAATTTCAAGCCTTTAATTTATGATAATATAGGAATCTTTAATACAGTGAATTAATATAAATTACCTATATTTAAACTATTTTATTTAATTTAAAATTTTGAAACATTGACTTTGACATAAAAATAATGGTACAAGATCTAAAACCAATATTCACTGCCTTAAAGATGTTTTCGTAATATATAAAATTTTAGTTATAACACACGAATACATTATTATAAATTACCTAGATTTAAACTAATCTATTTAATTTAAAATTTCGTAACATTGCCTTTATAGCATAAAAATAATGCTTCAAGATCTAACATTCACTGCCCTAAAGATGTTTTCGTAATATTTAAAATTGTAGTTCTAACACACGAATACATTATGTTAAATTACCTATATTTAAACTAATCTATTTAATTTAAAATTTAGTAACATTGCCTTTATAACATAAAAATAATGGTACTAGATCTAAAACCAACATTCACTGCAGTAAAGATGTTTTCGTAATATTTAAAATTGTAGTTATAACACACAAATGCATTATTATAAATTACCAATATTTAAACTATTTCATTTAATTTTGAAACACATAACACGG